>JAECUM010014949.1:0-62872 GCA_016617855.1 Megalonaias nervosa | reverse complement strand
CTATATGTCCAGGTTTGCATTTATGTCACTATGTCAGGGCATTTGTGATTCTTGAACACATTTTATAGTGTTAAAAATGTACTTTCACTGAAAACAGACTTAGGTATGTATGCTACATGTATACACATAAAACTTAAGGCCAGTCAAAAGCTAATGAAAAAGACTGTTGTGGATTTTTTGTTATATAGAAGAGGTTCATTATTGTCCCTGTTTGGTTCATTGGTCAGAGTTAGAAAAAAAAAAACTACTTTAAAACTAATAACCCAAACATCAGTTGCTCACTCAGCATCACTCAAGGGATTTTTTTAAAATCCACTTGACAGAATGAACTTATCTGCAACCTGAACAACTCAAAATGATGAAAAACTCCAACAAATTGTTTTAGCTTGTACATTTTGCAGGATTCAGTTACAGACTATTTTGTACTCTGTTTAACAAAGTCATGTGACCAGTAATCTGGATATTTACATTGATGGCAGAATTACAGAGATGCAGTATGCATGTATTGGAGAGATATAACAAAGTTACATGACTGGAAATCAGGATATTTACTTTGATGGCAGAATAACATAGATGCAGTGTACATGTATTGAAGAGATATCTCAAAGTCATGTGACCAGAAATCATGATAATTACCTTGATGGCATAATAACAAAGATGCAGTGTGCACATATTGAAGTGATATAACAAAGTCATGTGACCGGAAATCAGGACATTTAATTTGATGGCAGAATAACAAAGATGCAATGTGCATGTATTGAAGAGATATAACAAAGTTATGTGACCAGAAATCAGGATATTTACCTTGATGGTAGAATAACATAGATACAATGTGCATGTATTGAAGAAATATCTCAAAGTCATGTGACCAGAAATCATGATAATTACCTTGATGGTAGAATAACAGATGCATTATGCATGTATTGAAGAGATATAACAAAATTATGTGACCAGAAATCAGGATATTTACTTTGATGGCAGAATAACAGAGATGCAGTGTGCATGTATTGAAGAGATATACCAAAGACATGTGACCAGAAATCAGGATATTTACCTTGATGGCATAATAACAAAGATGCAGTGTACATGTAGTAAAGAGATATAACAATGTTATGTGACCGGAAGTCTGGATATTTTCCTTGATGGCAGAATAACAGAGATGCAGTGTGCATGAATTGAAGATACACATATATATAACAAAGTCATGTAACCAGAAATCAAGATATTTTTCTTGATGGCAGAATAACAAAGATGGGGTGTGCATGAATTGAAGAGACAGCACAAATGAATATGATCATCCAGACTTTCAGGTAGTATTGGAGCTTTTGTTTTGACCGGAGATGAATGTGGTGGGTGGGGGGTAGAGCAGTGTGAAGATGTTTTGTGGTTAGATCACTGTTTAGGAACGGTGATTGGGAATTTGTACACAGTGGACACATTTCATGTTTTCATAAAGTTAGATCCCCTGGTTATCTTTATAGTGAAGAGCTTATTCCATGTCATTTATGTGTCCCATTTTTATCTCGCATTGACAACGTTGAACTAAGCTATTTTATTACACCTGGTATTGGTGTAAGAACAGATACAGCATATATGTACACTCTCAACTAATTCTTTCTTCCTAGGTCCTAGCCAACATTTTGGAGTGGGTTTCATAGCACCTGTCGCCAGGGGAAGGAACTGAGCAGTCTAAATTTATTCATGTTTCTTACTTATACATTTCTCGGTTAAGTGTTTGCATTTTGCTCAGGTTTTTGCGCTCTGTATAAATACTGTTATACCTGGAATCATAAAAGTTTGGTATGGGGATGCATCTTGATGAGCACAATGACCTTTTTAACAAGAACAGGTCACTGTGACTTTTATTTCATGCTTCACTGACTTTTGTTAAATCTTGTGTTTTAAATTTATTTCTCTAGCTTTGTTCGTGCTAGAATCAGCAAACTAGATGATTGTATGTATCTCTATTAGTAAAATACTCTTGCCGTAAAATAATGTCAGTGTGTCCTACACATAATATTTTACTGGCTTAGGTTACGTATTTGCATTTACTCCAATACCAAATAAAGTTTTGAACCTTTTATACATACTGTTATACCTACCTGTTCATGAAAGTTTCTGAAGGGATGCATCTAAATGAGTATTACACCCTCATTGTGGAAGTAAATCACTGTGACCAATATTTCACAGTTCATTGTCTTGGGTTCATTGTCGTACATCAGACTGGGTGATTGTATGCATCTCAATTTGTACCATACCATTATAACCAAAGGTCATTCTGACCTACATTTAAAATTTTTCTGGCTTATGTTACATTTAGATTATCTCCATAGGTTTTTGGCATGCAGTGTGCTGTGTCCCATAGAGAATCATGAGACATTGGGGATGAATACTAACCTTCCTAGAATCATGAAACCTGATGAGTCGATACATCTTGAAAAGTTCAACATCTTTTTTGCCAAAGAGGCATCTGTTACCTGTATCTAGTGTTCTGTGACTTTCTTTAAATTCTGCGTTAAAAGTTCATTTCTTGGGTGCTGTTTATGTCCCAAAATGAAACTTGATAAATTAGATCAATATCTGTTACTACTACACCCATAAAGCCAAAGAAGGTCACTGTGATCTACATTTTACATTTTACTAACATGAGTTATGTTTTTGTGTTTATGATCACATTGATTGATCCGCAGTAGACCAGTATACGTCCTAGCCTTCTCAGAAATCTCATGCTGGCCAGTGAAGTTGAAAGTAGGAAAAAGTATGTTTATTCAGTGGTAAACTTTGGATATCAATGACTGTACATTGTATATTGTAATATGTTATCATCAGCAGGTTCACTGTGTATTTTACATGTGTGTGAGTATAGGAATTAGGTGAGTGGGCTGCATGGTTTTTATGGAGGCCTCAGCTGTAGTGGTTAATCAAGGTAATTACTGATGCATGAACCATGAACTGGTGGCTATCAATCCAAGGTTACTTAAAGCCTATGATTTTTGCCCAGTACAATCTGGCATTTAGGGTTGGATGATGATAATAACTTTTAGAAAATGAAATAAAAAGCAACATTAATCTTTGTTTTTAAGAATAAAGTTATTACCTCTACTTCAACATGATTGAAACCAATATCCTTTTTTAAATTATTTTGTCCTTTATGCTTTGTCATGATAGGTAGTTAGCTGGTTTCACAATATGTCAGCACAATACTAGCCATATAATGCCAATTAAAAGTTAAAATTTCAGATTTAAAAATGATTAAACATTATACATTAAAGATCGAAGACTTTGTTTAGTGATGGGACCAAAATCATTTTGGACTGAATTTATTTTCCACATGGTAACATCTACAGAGGCTACAGGAGACTAGTAAAAGTAGAGGTGATCTTTGCAATTGTTGATTACACTCTGGTTTTCTTTCCACCTATATGGGCATAAGAAAACTGACTCCGTGAATTCACTTGAAATATGGTACAAAGATTGGAATTAATAATAGCCCAGTCAAGTATGATTTTGTTTTTATTTACACCTGCTATAAGAAGGCAGAGTCTGTTATGTTATATTGCCGTTCCATGGTCTATCCATCTGCAACCAGTGTTGTTTCTACACAGTTGTACCTGTTCTCCACCATCTACAATTGCCAGACTTTATGTCTGGTTTGCACTAAGGGCGAAGGAAGATGCCTATCAGTGTCAAGGTCAGAAAGTCAAGTTTTGTGTGATTGAAAAAAGAATATTGGTTTCTACGTAATAACATTAGTTGTACATCACCTACACAGACTATATTTTGTGGATGGCTTGCACATGGGGTAAGGAGGAAGAAGCTAAGTGATTTGGGGCTCAAAGGTTAAATGTCAAGGTCACTGACTGGTAGAGGAAAATGTTTTCCACAAAATAACATTAGTTCTGCACCACAAACCTTGACAGGACTTTGTGGGTAGCTTGCACTTGGGCTAATTAAATAGCCTATTGATGAAAGATCAAGAGCACTGATTGAAAGAAGGCCATGGTTTCTGAAAAAAAGTGTTAGTTTTCAACCAAGTACATCACCTAAAGTTTGTGGTTGACTAAAAGAAGGAAAATGGTTTTCGCATCATACCTTAATTCTAAACCACACACCCTTACCAAATCTTGTGGAGGGCTTGCAATAAAGGTATAGAAGTGGCCTATTGATTTTGGGATCAGAGGTCAAAGGTTCAAGTCATTGTGGTTCAAATTAAAATTTGTTTACAGGATAACTTTTATTCTAGTATAAATTCCTTGACCAAACTTTTTTGATGACTTGCACTTAGGATCATAAAGAAACATATGGCTTCTGGGGTACAGTGGTCAGAGCTTACGATCATGGCAAGTCTGAATAATAAAAAAAATGATTTCTGTACAGGAAGTTTAGTTAAAAGCAACATATCTTTATCATTATTCCAGGTCAGTGAGACTTTTTGGCCAATAATCTCCATAGTCAACCATGCCCTCTGGGAGCCTAAATAGAGGATTATTACATGCATGGCAGGATTATTGTGTGCCATTCAGTAATTGGCAGGCTTATTATATGCCATTCATTAGTTATCTTTGTCTTAATCGTCCATGATTATTAACATTTATTGTTCCACTATGTTCATTTAAAGGGACAAAATTTAATCATTACTTCCAAATTCAGAAGGATTAGATGAATCGAGACTTGTGTTCACCTCATGATATTCCTTTTCAGTTTAGAGCGCTAAGCAGTAATGTATGATGAGCTCAAGTCCTTTTCTGCATAAGCATAAGAATTATGAGACAGACCTATTCACCATTCACTTTGCATAATTCATTGCAAGCATGGAAGGTCCAACAAGGTTTCTCCTCAGAATGGTTTCTCACCTGTGCATCATGATATGATGTACCCCAACTTCATTTGACTTGAAAGAGCTGCAGTGGCTTAGTGCTTATTGTCTTGACTCTTGACCAAAAGGGTGTGTGGTCGAACCCTACCATCATTTAAGCCCTGTTCATTTGAATTGCATCAGCACTGTATAACCTACCTGTGGTGCTGTAAAATAGAAAAACCAAACCAATTTGCCCAACTTGTAAATTCCAGGCAAAATAAAATTGTTAGTTTACAGAATTTAATAAAGAACAAATTACTTTTCTTTTTCCCAGCAAGGAAGAGAAGATTATTATGTGTCCAGATAGAAATATGGAAAATCCATTTGTAGGGTTAGCTTTCAAGTTGGAGGTAAGATGTTTGTTGGAACTGAAAGTATTCAAAATTTTATGTTGTTTTTTTTTTTTACCCAGACTTGTAATGCCTTTATTTTGTACCTAATCGGTTAACATGATAGGACATTTCAACATTTACATTTACAAAATTGGTTGATTGAGCATTTTGTTATCTTCCTAAACACATACATGATTAATGGTAGAAATAATGAATAAACAAATAAACAGGTTTTGGAACTTGCTTGGTCTTAAGGCCAAGTGATCTGTGGTTAATTGGCTAACATCCATTGTGCATTGTTACATTCCAAAAATTGCTGTTTTTCAGCTTTTCAAAAAAAAAAGGCAGTGGATTGGTTTGAACAAAATCTGACAGCAAGCTTTTTAAGATTTCTGCTACTGATTTCAAGATATTGTAGTAGCTCAGTTGGCAGAGCATTGAACTCGTAATCCATGGGTCATGGGTTTGATATTTGCCCAGGTCAGTGACTTGGTATGTCCTTTCAAAAGGCACATAGCTCCCATTTTCTTGACATGATATACACAATCATGTTTTAAAAGTACTATTAAAAGCCAACCTGTAACAACTTAAGACAATAACAATATCAAAATGACTTACAAAAAACACCTCACATAATTTTATCTGAGAGTATACTGGCTCTAAAGTCATTAACAATAATACCAATCTACCATAAAATATTCTATTTTTACACCAAACAAAGGAAAACACTTTAAAGACTTTCTCCAAAACAAACATAATTTTACCTGTTTTAAAGACAGCACCATGTTTGCCAAGATTTCTTGCTAACTGCTGTTACATTTATGTATTATATCAGTGTCACCCATGTTCGCACCACTTGTTAGCCTAATTTTTTTTTTTCAAAAGTAATAACAGCAATATGTGATATGGTATTATAGATATGGAAATGAAAGAGCTGCTGGCCTTGTTCAAAATTTCATAACTTTGAAAGCAAATTTTATCTTTTAAAAAAGATTCCAAATTCAACTTTTTTAATAAGTATCTACTTAAGGCTGTTCATTAAAACATACATGTGACCCAGGGAAGGAATTTTTATTGTGGAGTAACCACCCATATATATAATTCAGAATGCTGTAACATTTTCATGTGAACCTTTGGGTAATCAGAGTACCCTAATATATATTTTTTTTAAAAACTGATTTTTTTGGATACCTTGTCTGTATAAATGAAATAGCCCTTATTATTTCTGCAGGCTGGATACCTTGTATGTTTAAATTACACAGTTATTATTATTTTTGCAGGCTGGAAGGTTTGGTCAACTTACCTATGTTAGAGTATACCAGGGTGGAATGAAGAAAGGAGATACAATTTTCAACACCAGGACTGGAAAACGGGTTCGAGTTTCTCGCCTTGTCAGAATGAATGCAGATGAAATGGAGGTATTCAAACTAGTATATGAAAATTACATTATAATGTTGATTTTCAAGACTTTGTCAATCCAGTTTTCCTTCTTGAATTGGAAGAAGTGGGGCCTCAAGGGTCCCAGTGATATCAGAAAGTGGTGTCATGTAGGAAAAAAAATAGGGGTCAGAAATATTTGTACCTGTTTCTTGTTTATGCAAGAAAATTCAACTACCAGGCCCCCCCCCCCCGGCTTTCCTTATGCTGCAGCAACCAAATTGCTCCCCCCATGCATACATTTTATTTTGGACATTTGAATCTACATGTTTCCTGTCTATATGCTGCTTGGAAATGAATACAGAGGGATTTCTGCTGCAGATTTCATCATCTCTTCAATGTTTTCAAATCATGATAATTGAGCCTTGTTTTTATTGGTGCCCAGATAATCAAAATCAGAAAAAGAGCCAATGAAATTGATCATCTTACGCTTCTGTGGCATAAATGCACTCTATCCAGTAAGCCAGCTATAGGTACAGTTGATTTAGTCAGACAGTCTAATATAAACTATAGCAACCTTTTATCTTTTTTTTTCTGGGAACTTTTTTCAGTGTACCCTATGAGAGTTATAAAGGCAACTTCATTATACTGAGGATTAAAAATAAGTGTTAATACCACAGTGGTGAAGTCTAGAATGAATGCTACCAATTATGACTTGCAGAATGCGGAACAATCTTGTAATTTCCACTTAATATTAAAAGTATGTCTTATTACAGTATATTATGCTGTGACTTTACTTGTTAACTTGTCTTTTTCCAAGTGATAACTTCACTTCTACAGCATGTTCCTTCCCCATACTTTTTGGATTGCTTGCACTTTTGGTAAGGAGGAAGCCCATCAGTTTCAAGGTCAACTGAAAGAAGAAAAATGGTTTCCACACAATAGCATTTGTTTTTGATCACACACCTTCACCAAACTTCGAGGAGACCTTGCACTTTGGGTAATGTAGAAGTGAATTTGTAGTCAAAAAGTCTGGGAACTGAATAGTGTGGATAGCTTGCAGTTGGTATAAGGAATGACTGGTGACTTGGGGGTCAAAATGTCAAAGGTTAAGGTCACTGTGACAAATAAAAGCAAAGAGGTTTCTACACAAAAAATTTAGTTTTTGAACATGCACCTTAGCCAAAGTTTGTGGATGCCTTACATGTTGGGTAAGAAAGAAACATTGATTTAGGGGTCAAAAGGTCAAAATTTCAAGGTCACTGACTGGAAGAAGAAAACTAGTTTCTGCACAATAAATTTACCTTACTGACCAGGATTAAACTTTGTGGCTTGCACTTGGAGTAATGAAGAAGGCTATTGAGTTTGTGGATCAGAGGTCAAGGTCACTGTGACTGAATAAAGAAAAATGTTTCTTGCATAATATCTTAGTTTTATGTCGCATACCTTGACCTGAGGTTGTGCAGAGATTTGAATGTTCATATGAACTTTAGGGAAATAAACTCCACTACTTGTTGAATCCAGACAAAAGTGTAGTCATTCCAGACTATATATCTCACAGGAAAAGGGAGGAAACTCATCAATTAACTACCCATAAGCCAGAAGTTTGCCAGTTAAAGCTTGCACTATGGTGCGATCAACATTGCACCACATCAGTATCCATCAGAAATCAACCTGAATTCTTCCCATCAAGCTGTAAACTCTGTATAATATTATTAATGTATTTGCTACTTATTGGGAGCATTATTTTTGTATATTGATCAAAAATTGTGTAAATTGATCAAACATTGTGTAAATATTTGGCATCTTGTGAACTTTACTTTCTTGACCAACACATTATTGTTGGAGCTCTGTGTTGGTTGGAGCTCTCTGTTGGCATGTTTATTGAGAAGCATGTTATTGTTATAGTGAAAACTTAAAGGTTGTTATTCTCCATTGTTATGTCATTTCACTTTCACACTGATGTCCAAATGCTTGAAGTGCAAAGGGGTTAGCATGTATAAGACGTGCCTTGCTTGTGCTCTTAGCTTCATCATGCAGTGTTTGCACTAGATGTTCAAAAGAAATATGGTCCATGGTACTGCATACAAGTTTGTAAAGCAAGAAGAGATGGGTGAAGTCAGAGGTAACTGACTGATATTTTTAGCCTTCACCCTAAGACATCATCAATAGTTAGTGTAGTGCAGGATGACATATTGGCCTTAATACAGTGGTTCCCAACCTTTTTTGGTCACAACCCTAAAAATTATTTTTTTCTGAGCCTCATGACCCTGTTTCCACATTTTGATACATTTTGCCACCCTAAAAAAAAAAATCATGGCAACTTTGTGCAATCCATCAGAATGTCCTCGCAACCCTGATTTCAGTCGCAACCTGGAGGTTGAGAACCACTGCCTTAATACCTACAACTTCATGTACATTGGGTATAAAACCAACAGCCAGTGAGTATATATGGTACTTCAGACTAAGGCATCCATGCAAGCTGCAACTCCATCTCAGTGATTTGACAATAACAACAATGCAAAGGAGTTGTTCATTAAACTTACAGAAAAAGCATCTCTGTATTATTATTCATTCAGGCTGCATGAATTCTATATGGAATGGCAGCACATCTTGATTTACTTGTAATATAATACATAATTCATCTCCAGAATTCTTGATTTGCTTTCAGTATTATAATTTATCTGTAGAATTAAGTTAATAAGTTTTGAAGCATGGTTTCTTTTTCTAAATAATACGAATGAACATCTAGTACAAAATTTTTTTAAAAAACTTTACTGAAAGGTATAACATCTATTTGATGTTTCCCTTTTCACAGCTTCAGTTTTCTTGGTAACTTTATTTATTGCAGGATGTGAATGAGGTGTATGCTGGAGATATCTGTGCCCTATTTGGAATTGAATGTGCCAGTGGAGACACATTTGTCACAAAAGGAAACACAAATTTCTCAATGGTAAGAACATAACATGTTTGTTTTATCATGGCTGGTAGTATAACTATATAGACATTCCAAGAAGCATACCTTGATAAAGGTACATAACTAAGTGAATATACATGTGTACAAGAAAAATGTCTTAGTCGTTTGTTATTATGTTTCTAAGTGAAAGGTGTGAGCATTTACCTATTCATGTTCCTTTGTTCTTTTACTGCCTTTTCTGTCTTGCCATCTTACATTTAACAGACCAATCATCTTCATTTTATTTTGCTGATTAATAATCTTAAATATTGAAACATATAAATATAAACATTTAATTGGTACATTTTAATAAGAAATATATATTCACTTATAGATCTGGTCAAAATGCTCAGACCTGCCATTGCATAATGCACCATCAGATCTAGATCTGTGCAGTTGTTAAGATTAATAAGTTGAACTAGCAACACAGATCCTGATCTGTTGTCACATTATACGACAGCAGATCAGGGTCTGTGTTGTTTGCAGTTGGACTCTACTTATAAGCAGTAGTTGCTGAATTATGGGTCATTTCACTTTAAGGAAGCTCATTTAAACGCTACAGCCATCACTAATTTAAAACTCTTGGGCACTTATTATTTGGATTGGCAGTATATTGTCATACTGCATGTAAAGTATTGTATATTTTGATACAGAAGATATAAAATATATATACACACACACACACACATAGTTGTTTGATGCGAAGTTTATTTATTGTTTGCATAGGTCTGTTACAGTCAAACACTTCATTAGAAAGCTTTGCAGTTTTGTCCTTTTTATTATGAAACCTTGTTTTTATCCCGTGTCTGTCACCACAATCACCCTATCCCACCCACCCCACCCCACTATTACATCCCAAGGTTTTCCTGTAAAATTGCATGTCAGAAGTGCTTCATGGACTGATACAGTCTAAAAAGGGGAAGTTTACCAGAAAAGTGTGGTGAACTAAGTCACATGTTACGTAAGTTGTCAAAACAGGACCATTTTAGAAGCCTTATGATACCTGTATGGAGTTTTTTACACAAGTACAGTAAAAGAACGTTCTTGAATGAGTTCATGTTTGGAAAAAGAAACTTGAGAATGTTTTTGATCAAGAATAATTTATTTCACCATGTTGCCATTAATGAACAAATACTTTGATGATGACCACTCTGGTGGCCTAGTGGTTAGAGTGCCTCCTAAGATGCGGGAGGTCATGGGTTTGAAACCCGGCCGAGTCATACCAAATACTTATAAAAAATGGTACTAACAACTGCCTCGCTAGGCACTCAGCATTAAGAGGCTAGTGTTAGAACTGTCAGCCCGGTGTCAGGATAATGTGACTGGGTGGGACATCATGCTACATATCTGCGGCATGATGCCCTAGTGCTAGACATCACTTTGAACTGCCACACCGCAGACATCGTAGCGATATGATTGAACAATTGTTAAAGCTACATGTAAAATCCATATCACACACATCACTTTGATGATGTGCCCATGATGCTATTTGGTAAACAGGGTATATATATATGGAATTATTAATAATTAATGTAGCATTTCTGAAATGAATTTCCAGTTTTCCAGTCAGTGGTGTAATGGTCTGAGTGTATTGTGATTTCATCAGTACCATCACCATGTAGTTTAGGGGCTATTGATGTCTTAGTTAATTACATTTTTATGGTGATGAAATTTTTGGATTGGTGAAGGGTCCTATTTTTCCACAGTAGGACTATTGTGTATTTTGTCTTTAAATTTGTGTTTTGTAACAACCACAGAATCCACAAAAATTAATAACCCACAAAAATTAGAACCCCAGAAAACAAAGTGCCCCATAAAAATGTGTACCTCACTAAAGTGGTACCACTCAAAAATTAGTACCCCATGAAAAGGAGCTACCCACAAGAAGTAGTACTCCACAAATAGTAGTGAATTCATGGGATTTGATTTCAACCAAATCTCTTTTTATGTTTTATTGTAACATGGTGTCAGGTGAGGTCAGTGGTATGATAATTTTGTTGGTGTGTTTTAGATTTAATATTGCCAATGAGTTGAAATTTTCATCTCGGTAGCTTGTGAAAGCCTAGCATTCAAATGTTTGTTTGATTGCAGTGAACTTGCTATATAGTTTTATCATTACAAGATCTGGGATGGGTTTGATAATCAGGTGGTTTTGACCAAATATTACTAACAGAGTTATGGTTATGGTACTTGATCAACTCAGCATAGACACCTTCATGGCTAGTAATAACTCTAACACTAGCAACCATATTTATAAATTGGATTGCATTCGGATTTGATGTAAAGCTGTGATGTCTACAAATTTGATGATCAGCAAACCTTCATCACATTTTCAAACATGGATCTTGCACAACATAGAATTTTCTATTTGGAACACTCTATCATCCACATTTTTCAACTCGGTTTGCTTGACAAGAAATGACCAGGTTTAACAGACTTATTACCCTTAATAGGCTTAGTATATGTGTATAATGGCCCCAGTCCAAAACAGCAGGGTACAATAGTCATGGCAGCTTCTTGTTATCACCTACACAGTGATGTTGACAGCAGATATAGGAATGGATTCTGTTCCTCTATTCACTCATCCAAATATCTGTCAGTCCATCTCCATCACTTTCATTGCTGATGTTTAACTCCAGCATCATTCAAGATATCTCAGTCTCTTTGGTGGGTAATTAGAGATGACCTTAAAGGTGTGTCTAACTACTTAAGTTTACTTACATACTCCATAAATGGTCCTTTTGTTTTCTCCTTTGAATATGTTCACCCAGGTAAGTATTCTTGGAGAAACATAATTTACTTAAAAATTTGCTTGTTCTTTTATTCAAAATGTGCTTTGTCCAGCAAATATTGAACACTTCAGTATTGTACACTCTCAGTGTTAAATGCTTATCATATAGGAATTATATGAACTTACCATAAACCATATTCCTCTTCTAGCATATGACTCAAAGATGTAAAATTTAGCAGCATCTCCAGCATATTACCCCTTAGCTGTGAGCTGAGTGTACCATGATGAAGCAAGACATAAGCATCTGCCATCATGCCAGTTACCCAAAGTCACCTTGGCACATTTTCTCATTTATTTCAAACAGTTTACGTAAATAATCTGAGACTGAACTTGAACTGCAACTGAATGTTAATAACTTGTTCCCAGATGCTGCTCTTTTTTCTTCTACTTTCTCTGTATGTGTGATAACATTATTGAGTTTTAGCACAGCATTCCTGTTAGCGTTCCTTTCTCACTGATGTCATAGCCAAAGCTATTTTTAGATGGTAATTTTAGTGGGCAGGATGTGGCTATTTTTTAGATGAGGATAATTCTAGTGGGCAGGATTTGGCTATTATTAGATGTGGTTTATTCTGGTGGGCAGGATTTGGCTATTTTTAGTTGTGGGTAATTCTAGTGGGCAGGGTTTGGCTAGTTTTAGATGTCCTATCAGTGCACTACCAAATACAGTTTTAGTTAGCATTAAATGTTCTACTGGTGGTTTTTGTTGCAGAAATGTGTTTCTTGATTGTATCACATTTCCAAGGTCATGTGATACATGCGAGAACTTGTTCACCATATATTTCAGTATCAAACCAATTACCCATAAATATTGAAATCAGAGCATCATTTCCACCACCACAGGAATCCATGTACGTCCCAGATCCAGTAATTTCCATGTCCATTAAGCCAGCCAACAACAAGGACATTGATAGTTTCTCTAAAGGGATATCCAGGTTCACAAAAGAGGATCCCACATTCCATGTCCAGTATGACCCAGACAACAAAGAGAGTATTGCATCTGGAATGGGAGAGCTCCATCTGGATATCTATGCACAGGTATGGCCTCTCAGTAGCTACAGTTAGGTCACACAGATTTGCTCTTTCACTTCCCCTGTTCTTGATTCATGAACAGGCAGCAGTTTTTAACCTTTTTAGGCTGTGACCCAGATTAGGTTTGTCATGTAAGCCTTGAAACCCATCAAATGCTAAAAACAACATTAGTATGCAGTTTCAAATTATAAAAGTTGATCTCAGCAACCCACTCAAAACAGAATGACTACCTAGTTTTGGGTCGCATCACATAGGTTAAGAACCAATAAGAGAAGTCAATACTCCTAAAAAATACAGAAATAGCAACCTATGGCATTTACATTCAAACAGATCATAGGAAGATTATGGTAAATGTATATTTTTAAATGGCACTCCTGGGCAAAATTTGTATACGTTTTCTGTCATAAAAAGGCAAAATTTGCCAAACTTCAGAGACATGATTTTTATTATGCAAATCAGTTTTTGTTTCTGTTGGTTTTAATGGCAAAGACATTAAACTCTTTATCATTCCAACAAAATAAGAGCTTAGTGCCTTTCCCAAGGACACACCAAAGCAGTCGACTTGTGCTACACTGGGCAGAATATTGAACCTGCAACTCTTGATTACGAGTAAGACAGTTTACCAACTGAGCTACACAGCTCCCCAAGGACAATGATGATGATAGTCAGATGGTGATTAGATTGAAATTTCTGAAACTTTATTGAACTTGTGGCAATTTAAATTCTAGATATTATAAAATAAATGTTAGCTATCAAATTTTAAAAAGTTCTGCTTACTGAGGAATAATCACAGAATGAGAAAACTTTTTTATTTTTTTAATGTATGTTGTGTTCTGCTCACAAAGACATGATTAGGTTATTTTAAAACCTTGTTGTTTTGAAGACTTTTTGATCCACATTGCAAAACTTGTATATATTTGTCACTTAAGTTTATACAAATATGTTTTATCACTAGAAGATGTTATGGCAACAGAATTTTCTAGGAAAGGAAATCATAACTATAATAAAAACAGACATACTAGAATACAAGATAAAGAGTATGTTGGACCAGGTTTCCTAGGAACTGTCAGATTCAAGGGATGTAACTGATTTCAGTCTACATAAATACAGGCAATTTAGAGTAATCATCCTTGATGGGCTTATGCTAAAGCACATAAAGCTCATATGGTCATATGGCCAGGATTAATACCATTTCAGCTTTGACTGCCTCAGTATTTGCCATACATGTGAATTTTTCATGATTTTCTTTCTTTGCTGAGTTTTTTTACTGCAAATTTTCAGCCATTCAAATTCTTTTTGACTGTGAGTATTGACTTTTATGCACCAGTCTGTCAATCAGAATACCTAATGACTATTTCCTTGCATTAGACACACACACACACACACACACACACACACAGAGTTATTGAGATTGGTGCAAGGACATTATTATCCCAAGTTCTTCACAAAAGAGGAGAAAGAGTTTGTGGTACACTGATCTGTGTTTTAAACTTTGTACTCGTGGTTGCATATTCATCTGTACACAGTGATAAAGATATAAGCAAGACATGGATGCTCATTTGTTTGTCAAGAAATTGCAAAAGTTTTATGCTTGTTGAAGGTATTGTAGTAAGGAATAAGAAAACTAAACAATATTATGACATTTAAATCAGCCCTGAAAATGTTTCTGTTTTTAAATAGTTTACTAATTAAAAAATATGAACACTGAAGAATTATGCATTGTATTTAACAGTTTATTATTTGGACTGATTTTGTAAAGTATTTATTTATCCTACGTATATTATATGTCGAGGAATCATAACATTTTTTTCCTATTACAGAGGCTTGAGAGAGAATACAATGCCAAGGTCATATTAGGAAAACCAAAGGTTTCATTCAGAGAAACTCTCTTGCAACCTTGCGAGTAAGTATTTTTGGCTTGCAGTAATTTCATCCCATGGTGGTATTCCATTCTTTTTAGTTTTACTAAATATAGTTTGTGTTACTGTGGAGGTTAGGAGTGTCAGTACAGTGGGCAGAGTTTAATGCATACCTTCAGCAAACACTTAGATTGACCTCCACATTAGAATCTGCATCATTTTTTTGAAAGTATCAATACACTCTCCATATCTTCTGCAGAGATGCTGCTAGGCTGCAGCATCATGGGTTTCTTGCAGATATTATCAAGAGTCACACAACTGTTTAAAACCTAATGGGGGAATGAGCATGCAAGTTATCTGTGGCTCCCACAATTTCTTGTGCCCATTGAGTGATGTTTTAATATTTTAAAATTAGGATGGTCAGATCTTGTCGTATTTGCCTTTTCTAAATGAATTCATGGTCAAAAGGTGAAAGGTTCAGGTCACTAACTGAAAGATGAAAAATGGTTTCTGCACAAAGAATTTGAATTTTTTCAGCATGCACCTTTATGTGGATGAAATTTTGGGTAAGAAAGAAGCCTGTTGATTATGGGGTCATTGACTGGCAAAAGAAAGATCATAATTTTAGTTGAGACCATGTACATTGAACACAGATTGTGGAGGGCTTGTACATAAAGCATGAACAAGGCCATATTAATTTGGGGGTCAAAAGATCAAAGGTCATGGTCATTGTGGTTCAAAGAAAGCAGGTTTTGCTGAACAACGATTATTCCAGAGCAGTTCCTGGGCCAGACTTTTGGAGGGCTTACGCTTAAGAGAATATTTGTTTAAAAAATCTAGTTCCCTCACAGAGAACCACTAAACATGGGGCTGGCATATAATGTGCTGTTCACTGTACTGTTGTTTAAAATGTGTAGATGATGTACATTATTTGGCATTATTGTATAACAATCTCCTTCCTCTTGTCACTAGTATCATCAGTATGGGTCTGTCTTGAATTTGCATTATGCTACATACCCTGGAACAATGGCACCATCCCATGACATTAAAATATGGCATTTGCTCTAAATGATTTAATCTAATAGTATTTACCAGCATAGACCCAGATCAGACCTAACATAATGGGACAGCAGATCAGGGTCTATTAATTCAGCTTGAAGTCAGAAGTAGAATAAAATCCCATAGACCCTGAACTGTTCGTTCATTGTATGACAGCAGATCAGGGCCTATAGATGGTATCACATCTGAAGTAGAGCAAGCAGAATAGACCACCATTTGTTGTTGCATGATGGGACAGCAGAATAGAGTCAGTGCATATTGATTGAAATCAGAATGTAGAACAAGCAACATACCCCCATCTGCAGTTGCATGATGGGACAGCAGATCAGGGTCTATGCAGATGGTTTGAAATCTGAAGTAGAAGAAATAACATAGGCCCTGATCTGCAGGTGTGGAATGGATCAAGGTTTGTCCTGTTTCATTAGGGATTTTTTCCTCAGTATTTTTTGTTGTTGTGGGGCTTAACGCCATTTTTCAGCACACGATAGGCTATACATGGCAGCCAGTATTAATGGTGGAGGAAGAAACCGGGAAATCCACGGAAAGAACCACCAACCCACGAGAAGCTACTGGCAAGCTTTCTCACATATCCACATTCGCCGAATCTTAGACTCGAACCCACGCAGACAGAGGTGAGATGGCAGTGATCCGTAACGGAAAGTGCTTTAGACCACTCGGCCACTCGGGGCCCCTCCTCAGTATTTTAGTAACCAGGATTTGACACAAAAGTACATACCTTTCCACTTGACCAAGGAAAACAGGACTTGAAGCATAAAATAAACAACAGTATTGAATACTGGTACAGAATTTCAAAGTCACTTAACACAAAACTTGTATAATACACCTGAATTTACTTATACCTATGTATGTCACTGCATATTTCCATTTTAAAGACAGATTCTTTGAGTTTGATTTGCTGAGTTGAATTGATTTATTTTCAAAGTTAAAATCAAACACCAAGTCAGAATGCTAGGCTTTTTCCCACAAAATTTCAGTCTATAAATGATTGCCACTAACAATTTGAAATTTGTAAAAGAAGATTCAGTCTTTTCTTTCAGATTCTAATTTGATTTTGATTTTACAAAAATTCAAAAATTTACAACCAAAACTATTCAAAATTTGTCATTATCTCATCTTCATTATTACAAAAAGGCCTTATTATTTAAAAACCTATATTAAACAGAAAACTTTGTTCAGTTTGGAAGTTGAACAGAAAACTTTTATTTTGAAGTTACGCTTTAGAGGTAAGTATGATAGTAATGGGAATGGTTTACACAGGATAACAGTTGAGACAGACTGTACACTGAATGTCATTTTGAGTTAGATGCAGTTAATATTGATGTATTTCAGGTTTGATTACCTCCATAAAAAACAGACTGGAGGACGAGGAGAATATGGACGAGTCATAGGTGTGATGGAGGTAAGGCTTTATTACTGTAAATCAAGAAATTACCAGCTATATTCATCTATTGCTATCACTGTTAGGTCAGTCAGATGTTGCATATTTGTTAAATTCCATTGAACTGTCAACTAATCATGGCAGGCTATGTCTATTTCTCATACTGCTTCAGAATTATAAAGCTGCCAGTGTGTTAAAAACTAACCAACCAAAAAGCTGTTACGCAGTCATACCTTAACAGTTTATAAAAGTTTGTCGGAGATTGGGCATGGTCATTGTTCAGCCTGCAGTTGATGGGTGTCACTCTAGCACATTTAGTAAACTTATAGTTTGTCTTGGATCATTCATTCTGATCTTTTAAATTTTTTATTAAGTTGTTCATTTTGATCAGTGCACTGCATTGAAAATAATAATTGCCAAAACTTTTATGTTCTTATGACAGCCACTGCCACCTGAAGAGAACACAAAGCTGTTATTTGTAGATGAAACAACAGGTACAAATGTTCCCAAAAATTTTATTCCAGCAATTGAAAAAGTAAGTATACTTGAATACACGTGTTGTTAATGTCAGTAAAGTTAGGGAGTCTGTATATTGTCAGTTGCAAAAGAATTTTGAAATTGTTAAGTGTTGTGAGCAAAACCTTATAGTTCGAGCTTTTCATTGATTTGAGTTTACCACACTGCAGGCAAAAGAAGGCACTGTGCTAAAACTTTTATTCATTCAAGTAATCCTAAGTATTCTATGTTTAAATTACTGATTTAGAAATTTGTAATTGAATTTGAATTTTTGCAGCTTTTCTAAGGACATACCTGCACTTTCTGAAAGTAGCAATAGTCATTCGCTCTTATCATATTGTTATAGAACTAGTTATGTTCAAAACCATTAGGTCATACCATATATACTCGCTTGTAAGACGAGCCCAACTGCAAACAGCATAGACCCAGATCTGTCATTGCATAATGTGATGGCAGATCAGGATCTGTGCAGTTTGTTAGGAGTAATCAGTAAAACAAAAAAGGAAGACCCTGATCTGCAGGTGCTTAATGCTACAGCAGATCTGGATCTTTTTTGTTTGCAGTTAGACTCGACTTGTAAGCTAGTGTATATGGTAATAAAATTCGTTTAAAATGTTACAAAATTACAAGGTTTAAAAATTTATTTTGGCCAAGGATTTTAGGTGTCTATAAACAAATGGTGTCTGAAAGACAAAAAAAAAATATGGCATTTCTCAAGATATCAAGTAGATTACAAGCCTAACTAACTTGTACAGTGCTATTATATTATACAGTGCACAGAACTTCTTGTGGTGCCATATTTATTATTGATATCCCTTATATATATTTGTGCATCATCTACCAAATTGTATCATTTACACTCATTCAAAAGAATTTGGAAACGTTCATTTTCAAAGCTGAGATTTTTACAAACTCCAAAATCATCGATATATTTGACTAATGGTTTAGATGTGCCTTTACTTTTCACAATTCTTCAGTTCACTTTTGTTAACATATTTTTCTGTATGTCTATTCATCCATCCACCATTTCACACATTTGTTTCTGTAGCATAATTCCAGACAATTCAAAACAGCTCTTTGAATTTTGTTACACGTTAATAGACTCTGATGGTATAAACTGACCCAGATGTGCCGTTTTGCTTTTCTCATTTCTTCAATTCATTATTTTTTAAAGAAATTTCTTTACCTTCATTTGTTTATCATTCCTTTATTCCATTATTCACACTTTGATTTCTTACTAATCATTCAAGACATCTCCATGAAATTTAATACACATTTTAGACTGGGAATCTAAGTTTGTCGTTTGCTGTTTGGAAATTGAAATATTTGTTCTGGTTCTGTCAATTGGTCTTGAAGGTTTTCTTGGCCCATCCATCTGTCCATTCATCCATCCATCCATCATATACACTTTTGTTTCTGGAGTAAAAATCCAACACTGTTAAAGATATCCCTATTAAACTTCATATGAATATCCAGTTCCTGGTCAAGACGTGCTTTTTTACTTTTAGGAATTCTTCATTGACTCGTTCTTTTGGTACCCATTCACATGTCACTTGGAGATAATGTACTAATATTGAATTTGATTCAAGTTCAACAAATGTGTACATGTGATGTAATTCCCTGTATACTTTGTAGATATAAACTTTCTGTGTATGAAATCCTGGACAGATTTATTTGTCACCTAACAGAAATTTTGACTGGGTGGTAGATATAGATGACTCAGACTAATCCGTTTTTCTTTTCTCGGCATAAGCATGTCACATTTTTAAACAACTGCTGAAACACTGAAAATCAGAAATGGACTGGACACTCAGGTACATTACCAGTATACTGACAGGGTTCTGGACACATGTACATTACAATATACTGACAGGTTACTGGACACAGGTACATTACCAGTATACCTGTAGGAGACTGGACACTGCTACATTACAAACATGCTGACAGGGTACTGGGCATTCGGGTTCATTACCAATATACTGGTAGGATGTTTTACACTCTGATACATTACCAGTATACTGACAGGGTACTGGACATTAGTACATTTCCAGTATACTGACAGGGCACTAGTCACTGGTACATTACCAATATACTGACAGGATACTTGACATTCTGGTACCTTACCAGTATACTGAAAGAGTACTGGACACTAACAAGGTGCTGAACACTACAATATACTAACAGGGTACTGGACAATGGTACATTACCAATATACTGACAGGATAGTAGACACTCTGGTACATTGCCAACATAGTGACAGGGTACCAGATACTGATACATTACGAAGGTACTGGACTTTGGTATGTTTCCAATATACTGACAGGTTGCGAGACACTCTGGTACAATATACTGACATAGTACTGGATACATGTACATAGACTTGATGTAGCAAATAAAGAATTTTAAATCAGGATCAGAAATGTACAGAACTCTCTGATACATTAACATTATACTGGCAGGGCACTGTACTTACTATGGGCACCTTGCATCCAAGGTTTTATGGAGTCAGTACATTTCTGGTACATGTGAAGTTCTGGTATGTTTCCATTATATTCCTGTTGCATATTTCATGACATGTATCCAGTACTTAAGGAATTGACCTGAATTTTCTGTACATGTTTGATATATTTGCAAGAATGGTCGAGTGAAATATTTTAAAAATATTCTAGGTATACTAATATCACTTTTCTACATGCTGGTTCTCTTACAGTACCATATATGCTTGCTTTCAAGTCAAATCCAACTGCAGTCTGTACAGAACCAGATCTGCTGTCACATAATGCACCAGCATACCTTGGTATGTGCAGTTTGCTTGGAGGAATCAAAAGAACAAACTACATAGACCCCGATCATCTGGCACATTATGCAGTGGGAGATCAGGGACTGTGCTATTTGCAATTGGAGTCAACATTATAAGCGAGTTATATGGTATATCATAAGCCAGTGCAAATTTGTTGATACGGAATGTTTAGTTAATCACCATTGCATTTCCAGTACAGTGCCAGTTTACTTCGGGTAGTTAGATGTGCTTTAAATATACTTACATACAGTGGAAATATAACAAGAACTTGATTTCCAGTTCATGTCCAGTATGTTACCAATGCATGTTCACTGTGGTTTCAATGCAAATAAAGTACATACTGGACATATTCCAATAGTATGTGCTGGTAATGTACTGGATTTACCAGATTTTGGTCAAGGAAAAGTCTGAGTGACTTGTTGCAAATACAATTGGGGCTTATCCGTTTAAGCATACATGGTACCCAGGGATGAATTTTTTTTCAAATATATTCCAGAGTACTTTCATTACTCATAGAGTTCAGATGGAAATAATATAGAATTCAAAATTACATGTATGGGTGACTACTCCACATTTAAAGCGCCTTCCCTGGGTCATAATTGTAGTTATTAGAACAGCCCTTATGAAGGTGTAACTTGGATGGATTGATTTTATTATAATAAACAAAAAGTATTTTGCAAGCAAAAAAAGTTACCGAACTAAAAAGTTAAAATTGTCAGGGCTGTTCCAGTAAAACATACATGGGACCCAGGGAAGACACTTTGGTGTGGGGTGTGGGATACTCACCCATAGATTCAATTTAGAATTTTCTTATCATTTTAATAAGAATTCTATGAAATTAAAGTACCCTGGCATATATTTTGTTTAAAAACTGCCTTCCCTGGTACCATGTATGTTTAAATGGAACGGCCCTCAGTTATACATGACCTCCAATCAGTTTATTTGATACAGTTTTGCCACATAATAACAAATGAAACATATTAATTTTATTTTGTCACTTAATGGGGCTCATTCAACATGCCCACCCCTTTCTAGTATGAACTAGAAATTCCTATATGTTTGAAACAATTTATGATATAATGTATTCATATAAGATGAATCAGGAATTCAGATGTAGAGTTGAGATCAAAGTTATGCATGGCAACTCTAATTGTTTAAAATTTACATGTATGTGGGATTAAAAGTCATTTAATTTTTTCTTTCAGGGGTTTAGGAATGCATGTGAAAAGGGAGCACTCACTGGTCACAAAGTATCAGGGGTCCGATTTCGTCTTCTTGATGGTAATTGAAATTCTCTCTTTCTCTCTCTTTCTCTCTCTCTCTCTCTCTCTCTCTCTCTCTCTCTCAGCATTACTGCATATAACCTCATTCACAGACATGTTCCTTCTTTCAAGTAAAATATAAGTACATATGAAAAACTTTGTCATCTTACTCTGTATCCTTGTTTTTGAACCCCACCAACAGAGGATTGTAGGGTATTGTAGTTTAACATGTTCTGTCCATTTGGTTGTGAGGGAGGGTGGGTGTCAATCCATTTTGGTTTTTAGATGTTCTAGTGAACAGATTTATATTCAACATAGTACAGTGGTCCCCCTCTTGAACGGCCCCCCTGACCAGCGGCCACCCTCTCCTTATGGCCAGAATCCGTCAGCACTGACGAGTTTGTGTTCAAAAGTACCCCTCATGAAAGGCCACCCCACTAACACAACCAGCGGCCAGCATATTAGTGCAAAAATATAAAATTTACCCCTCACAAGCAGCCGCATTTTATTTTGTAATATGTATCCAGAACCAGTATTTTATTCATAACGTGTTAAGTAATCCGATTTCTGTTTCCCGATGTCAGGTTTTCGTTACCGAAAGAGGTGTTGACTAAAGTACATGTACAACTAACTTTAATATTATATCACAAGAAGCCACATTTATTCCATAAAGCCGAGAAAGACTTGAATTTTAATCCATACAAAAAGGTAAGTACATGTAATCCGAGTAGCCTTACTGCTGTGTTATCATGAGATGTCTGGTTTAGTCACTCTGTTAAGATTACAATTATTGAACAGTGGTAACAGCTGAGAAGTGGCGGTATTGACGTACAATACACAAGTCAGCGGGATAATGGTTTGATAGCCTTTATGGCTTCCCTTAGTAAGATGTTGAGCTTGTTCACTTTCATAATTAGTGGCTATTACTATTGACAATAATTGTCAAGATTTCAAATCCTAACGGCCGCAAGGTGCTATTGTTCAGGTCAAATCTGCATACATATTGAAGCCATTTTGGCTTCTGTCACTTAGTGTAAAGAAGTATAAAAGCAATAGGGTACCAGCCTATGACTAATAAATCTTGTGACAAGATCGCTGCCTTTAAAAACACATGGCATTTTGTTTAAATGCAGAAAAATTGTTTTATCAGTCTTGTAGTTGGCAACTTTGATATTACAACCAAACATAATTGTCAAGATCATAACAGGGTCAGCATAGGCTAAAAACAGATTTTGTGCAAACACACATACAAAGAAATTGACCTTGAACAAAACAGGGTACTAGACAAAGCCCGAAAACACCACATTTATCGCTTCCTTTACGAAGAAGGCATTTCGTCTGCTCTACAAAAGTTTTGTCTGCATAATTAAATGGCATACAGTTAGCAACATCAGAATAAATCATTACCAAACATTAACATGTCATCACGTAAACGGAGACGATTATTTTAGAAAAAAGTGGGTTATGCTACTCGACGACATCGGGGGAGGTGGGGAGGGGGGACTTGCCGCACAATTTTAGGTTAGAAAAGACTCAAATAAAACAATTTTATGTTGAAAAGACTCAAATAAACAACATTGTAACCAATAAGGAGGACATTCAGCAGCAGTGGGAAAATAGAGCAAATGGAAAGAGAATTACGTATGTACCAAGATTTAAATGGCGTTTTTGAATGGTTTTGCAATGTGCATGACAACAACACCCACTCGCATATCACGTTTACGCCAAGAATAAGAACTATTAATGCATATTCAGTTGAAATAAGGCTGTTATTATAGCAAGAAGAACCTTTTAATAATTAATGTTACTTTTAAACGAAGATATTATTTGCATTGAAGAATGTAGGTTTCTTACTACATACATTACATACACTTCTCACAAAAAATTTAGTCCCCCGCTGGAAAGGCCACCCATCTTATAAGGCCACTTTCCCAGTGCAGAAGGGGTGGCCATATAAGAGGGGGACCACTGTACATATATTCCTCAAAATCCAAGGAAGAACATTATGGTTTGTAAGGGTCAGTAACTCTGCCTAAGGTCATTGTTGCTGACAATAGATTTTGCTTCTGTTTCATTTCCAAAAGTGTTCTAGTGTACAGATTTTAGTACAACTGGGTACATACATTTCTGTTAACCCAAGTAAGAAGCTTATGGATTTGGGGTCAGGTAGTCCTAAAGTGCAAGATGTCCACCATGATATTTACCCAATGTGTTTTGTCTCAACTCTCAGTAAATGTCCCAGTAAAAATGGTGTTGGGTAGCGCATTTCTGGGTTAACTGACAAGGAAACTCAAGGCCAAATTTTCCAGAATATCGCACATGTGGCTGTCTTTAGTGACACAGTTCCAGAAAATCGCACATGTGGCTGTCTTTAGTGACATGGTTCCAGAATATCGCACACATGGCTGTCTTTAGTGACATAGTTCAATAGATTGATGTCCGATTGCTTTAGTGCTGATATCTCTTTCAAGATGGAATAAAAGCCTGACAACAGTTGATGCTTTTTACATTTTCGTTGATACACATATCATGTTATGCGAGGGTACTTGAGGAACGTTGAAGTCAGTTGAAGTGCGGATAAGTTTTCCTAACAAAACAAAGAAAAGCACACCAACGTTTATGAAACTGATTTGTTATTGCTACTCCTGCTGAATGGAAAGTCATATCAGCATGGGGTTTCATTAGAACACTTCTTATGATGTATTTTTGGTCCTGTTAGATGTACATCTTTATTGCTTTACAAAATTACTTTGAGATGAAATGATTGCGGTTGAATAAAATGCATGTACAGCAATTGTGGATATTTTCCTTCCTGAATCTGCTGCATTTTGACCTCAAAAATTAGTAATCTAGCACAAACCTGTTATGAGAGACCACCTGTATTGAGAGCCTGCTTTTTGTTGGCAGAAGGGGTAGTCACACAAGACAGGTTTTACTGTAGTACTTTGCATGGGAGAGATTTTCTCTTGATGGGTCTAAGGCTAGGTTCAATAAGAACAACTTTGTTTACTGATGTTCATGGAATAACATGGACTTGATCTACAAGGACTTCATTATTCATGAAGAATAAGTCCAAGCATCATTGGAAACCCACATTCAGTGATAGTGGTAATTAAGTTAATCTCATATGGGTCTCCAACATTGAAGTCCAGGATGTTGACACAAGTCTTAATTGTTATTGTGGACTCCAATATTACAAGGTCCAAGAAGGCATCCTTTACTGCAAGTGGACATTGTGCTGGATATGGCTTTACTCATTCATTTTGACATTATCGGTTGGGGGCCCTTGGTGGCAGAGTGGTCTAAAGCATTTGCCTGTACTGATCACTGCCATCTCACCACTCTCAGCATAGGTTCCAGTCTCAGAACCGGCCAATTCCACCAGCTTCCTGTGGGTCGGTGGTTCTTACAGTTTTTCCAGGTTCTTCCTCCACCAGTTATACTGGCTGCAATGTAAAGCCTATCTTGCACTGTGAAATGACATTAAACCCAAAACAACAACAACAGTAGTATCAGTTAGACTGAAGTCATCACTTAGCCATCAGTGTGCTTCATTGTTGCTTTGTATGTGAAACCTTATTACTGAAAACATCTTATGGCAATCAATTTTTTCTTCATTGTTCCGAAACAGTCTTAGGTCTTTCTCTAAGGCAATACTTTTATAGATAATGTCTAAGAGACACAAAACAGTTGATCTGCAGATTAACGGTCATGGGAAGAAATGAAATTGTAAATAGTATAATTTCATCAAATATTATTGTCTTCAGGTGCCAATCATCCTGTAGACTCCAGCGAGCTTGCCTTTGAAAAAACAGCTTCGTTAGCAGTACAGCAAGGTAAGAATATATCATTATTATGAAATGGTACTGTATATAACCTTATTAAGTTGGGTCCAACTGCAAACAATATAGACCCTGATCCACCATCACATAAAGTGACAGCAGATAAATGTCTCTGTTGAACTGATTAATCCTGACATACTGCATAGATCCATATCAACCAGTGCATTATACAACAGCAATTTTAGGTCTGTGCTGTTGGTAGTTGGGTCCAGCTTGTACGCAGGTATGTATGGTATATTTTGATCATCCAATACTTTATATGACGGATTGTTGTACTAATTAGGCCTCCAGTACTTTATAGGACAGATTATTGTACTAATTAGGCCTCCAGTATTTTATAGGACAGATTGTTGTACTAATTAGGCCTGACAGACTGCAGTGGTTCAGATCTGCCAGTGCATCATGCAGTGTCCAATCTGTGTCAAAGTAGTTGGCACCTAGATCTAACTTGTATGAAGGTATATATGATATGTCACTCAATGTTTCATACCAGCTAATAGTTTTTCATGGCACAGTCATAATTTTATGTGGTTTTAGTAGGTATGTGATAATTAGAATCCTACATTTTTATATTATGGCATAAAAAAAATTTGTGAAATATTAAATAATACAAAATGCTACTTAACTGATAACATCGCATGGCAAATAATTATTTCATGAAGTTTATGTACTTGATGAACACCCTTGTAATATCTCAATATGTGTAGATCATGATGAACATGATTTTCTGTGATAAAAATATATTCTGATTGGACAAAAGATGGTACATGGTAGTTTAACAAGTTACAAGAAATATTTATGAAATCTTCCTATCTAGTATCATATATTCCCAGTTTGGCATAAGGTGTCAAGTATTTGTCCAAACATTTGATGTACTGTATATATTCCCTTATAAGTTGACTCAACTATAAGGTTCCCTCCCACCTTTTAGGTCTTGTCATCAGCGAGTCAGGTTTGCACTTTGGAAAATAAACAAACCCAACTGGACAGACAGTTTGATAGGAAAAATAATGAAAAAAATAGTATAAAATAAACTTTATTACTGAGTGGAATATGTTGCAGATAAATTGCCAAATTACAATTTGTTCTAATTAAAAACATTAAAATCCATAATGCTTGACATTTTAAATCCATTTATATGATAAATCCATGAATTCATTTATAGGTCACATACCAGTATAAAAATAGTTCATAATGATCCAAATTTGCTATATCTTGTAATATGCAGACCTGACAACCCTACTGAAAAGATCGGGAAAATCCTGATTTATGGACCTATCTCTCGATTCCCCGATTTTTAAGAAAAAAATCCCGATTTTTCAACTCCCCGAGTAAAAAAAAACGTATTTTATTTTAACAAAAACATCATTTTGCGTTTCCCTATTTCTGTTTCTGGTTTTTCTGTGTCTGGTATGTTTCTTAGTACTTTACCATATCCAACTTGATTTCCGGTTTTCATCCACTAATACAAAGAGATTGTCTCACAGTGTGGTTCTCTTTATCCGACCCCATCAGCAAATTTCAGCATCATAATGGATAAGTTTCTCAGCAAGAAGCAAAAAAAAAGGAAGAAAAGGAATTAACTGATGACTTTTCACCAGCCAAGAAAAATAAATGGGATCAAAAATATAAGAGTGATTGGGAGAAGCAGCTTGCTTTCATTTGTCCATCGACTCGTGGGGCCTATCATGCATTCTGCCACTGATGATTGGCTCTTTCCACTTTCAGTTCTGTGTCAAAATTTTAGATTTGGTAAAGCTGAAACTCTATGCAGATCATCAGTGTTGATTCCTTCCATTCAGTTGGAGAAAAAGGCCAGATCCTTAAACGATACTACAGATTGTTTAGACATATCTGCAACGCTTGCATAAATAAGTAAGTCATCCTTTAGTGGGTTGCTCTCAGGAAAAAAAAGGATGGATCTGGCCAACTGTGTTTCCAACCCTTGGGAGAGTAATGCTATCAATACTTTCAATACCGCATAGCAACAGCAATGCTGAGAGAGCATTCTCAATGGTCAGAAAAAACAGAACCAGCCAAAGAGACGGCCTGTCAGCATCAACCCTGGAAGCTATTCTTGTTAGCAAATTTGGCACCCAATGACAAATAAATGATGAACTTTTGCAGAAATGTAAATCTGCAACATACAGTGGACTGAAATAACACAAGTAAACATCTTTATCATGATATATACACCTTACTCTTGTACCTCCTGATTTTTTACCCTGCCACCTGATTTTTAATGGTGATTTGGGGGCAAATTCCTTATTTTGATTATTCAATTTTGGCAGGTCTGAATATGTTCATTCCACATGTCTTAAAAATAAACAGTGAAAGTTAAGTCCACATTTTTGTGATTCATACTATCCTATGCCAGATCTAATGTCATCTGGTACAAAGTCCATAAATTCATCCTCATTGTCAGATAAAGCTGTGAAATCCTATATCATCAACATCTAATCATAGCAAATATCGTTCAACTCCATTCCCTCAGCTTTACCCTCATGTGGGTGCTTATGTTGAGACTAAGCTTGGGTTCTGCAAGTAACACTTTGAACACACAGTCTGTAAAATCTGTTAAGAGATGCAACTGAACATGTGTCAGTTGTGTGGAAGGATCAGAGAGTTCAAATAACCACCCTCTATTACTTGGCACTGAACAAGTATCAGACTCGAAGCTCGGTCAAAGGGTTATCATGTGCGAAAACAAAAAAGGTGCTGCCTTTGCCTTTGCAAGCTAAGGTTAGACATTTACTGAAAGATGTAGAACTCTACTTGACACTGAACTAGTATATGTACTAAATTTGTGGCTTGTTAAAAATGATTGTCAACTTAAAAATCAAAGTGAGTGCTGTCTTTACAAGCCAAGGGCTGATTGAACCATGTTGACAGGCAGAAAACTTGGGGAAAAATCACTTCAGAATTAAATTTAACTTTTGGAAAAGGAAAATACAAGATAAATCAAAACATTTTATTGCATCAAACACAGTGGTTACACAGCAGAATACAAATATGAATACAAATACAAGTTGTTAGGACTTGCACAAAAATAGAGAAGATATACCTGCTAATAAACACCAGAGTAAAGGACATTGACAAAAAGTTCACTTTGTTTTAGGTAGTATTTAATTTACCCTTAATATTTTTCAAATAATTAAATTCCAAATAACTGCAAATACAGTTATTGTGTAATGAATACCACCAGTGAAACACAGTGCATACCTAATATGCATTTCTGAATGAAAAGAGAGGCATGAAAACTTAAAAATGTTTTAATTGAAAGTTTCCAAGGTTACCCCTAGATTTATTTTGAAAAATGTATCTCATGCTTATAGGATGATGCCTACTCTGCATGAATCAAATTTCAGTATGAAAGGTCTACTTTTAAGTGAGTTTGTACAGTAAGTTGCACAAAGCAGTTAGTAATTGTAACTTGATTTTGATTCTTCTGCATTTAACAAATCATTCTGCCTTTTGTCACAATTGTTTATTTTACTATCTAACAACTATTGCATCAGGTCAGCTTGTTTAAGGGACATTCATTTTATAACTCATTACCTCATTTTTACCAATGGCAAATTTAACTTGCTCTACTTTTTTTATTTATCCCATTATCTAGGTTTATAATAATAATAGTAATATATTTATTATTATTATTATTATTATTAATAATGTGGACTACATGTTCTGAATGAGCAGAAAGGCCAAGTTTAATATTGTACGGAAATGTCATGTTCGTCAGGCTGAATCATGTTCATAAGCCATATATGAGTTCTTTCTTTGTGGTTTTGCATTTGTTACATAGCCACTTTTATGCTTTTTAAATATTTTTAGCTTTACCTTATGAATAAAATTCAAAATGATTTGGGATTTATAACAATTTCAGTTCACTGTCTGAAAATATTGACATGCAGAAGGCAAAGAAGATAACTAAATCATTCCACTCTGATGTTTAATATAAAAATTCATATTGAAAACTATCATATGCCAGATCAGGCATGCAGGATGGAATGGGTATTTAATAAACAGTATTATCTACCTGCCATTTACTTAACAAAATTGTAATTTAAAAACAATTTTATGACTTTCTTTTCACTTTCATTTCATATGCAGATTCTTCAGACATTTATAGCATGTAGATTAAAAAGAAAGGGTTTTGTTTGAGTCAGAAGTTAAGGTTATTACTTGATGTTTGGATCAGTGATGAAGTTTACTAGTGGCAGTAGAAGAAAAACACATTTCTCTTTTTCTCTCTCATCTCGGGCTCATGAGTTTAGTCAAAGGTTAGGCTTAACGGTCAAATGCCAGAGTTGTATGTTAAGATAAGATGCCAATGTTGGGCTTAAAGGCAAAATGCCAAAGTTATTAGAAGATATTAACATTAATGCTAGAGGAGAAATATTTACATTTGTACCATCTTGTTTCAAGTGTATGAGTATAAAACGACAATAATCAGGGCTGAATGTCAGAAAAACAAGTTTATTTGTCATTATAAAGGTCATAGTCAAGGTTATTGGTGATTATAAAGGTCAAAGTCAAGGTTATTTTCCTGTCTTTCCAGTATATGAATATGGCCAATGGAGTGTCTTGGAACCTGTCATGTCAGTTGAGGTGAATCTACCTGTAGAGTACCAGGGAGCATTGATGGGTCTTTTAACCAGGAGGAATGCCATTTTCACTGGATCTGACTCACATGAGGGGTACACCACTGTGTACTGTGAGGTAATTAACTCAAATATTGTAATTGCTTAGGTTACACAGGGTTCAATAAAAACCACTTTGTCCAGACGGGGTAAAAAATAGCTGGCCAGAGTAAAACAGTACTTTATACTTATCCCTGGGCCGAGTAGGTGCTGATTTTCACCTTGAGACAATAAATATATGTATTTCCTTAACAAGTGCCAAAGTTCAGCATCACTTAATGTTTGGCGTGTATCAGTTATAAATAACTTTTGCCTAATTTGCCTGCTTGTTGTCAGTTTAGAACATGTTACAATGGAAATGAACTTTTTTTAAAATCATTAAAATCAGATACCTGATGTAAGCTCGATACTAAAATGGGTAAATATTATGAATCCGCTTTTGTTGCTGTTTCACTCATGCCTCTCAATTTGTAACAGCATTTACAGTGACACTTTTCAGTAATTTAGGCTTCATTTTGATGCAGAGAAATATTCCTTTTCAAAGAACTATCACTCGTGTTTATGAGTCCAGCCTCTGAAAAGTTAAGTTGCAGAGAATGTTATGGTTTCCGTGATTTTTAATCTGGTCAGGCAAGGTTACCATTGCTGCAAGATTAAAGCTGTATTGATAACATTGTCAAGACAAAGGGAAGATGCCAGCAGATATTTTTAAAGCAGGTAATTCCATTTCACAAGAAAAATGTTGACAACTTGCATTCAGAATGAGTATTTTAAGCATTTGAGCTGATTTCCACCAACTTTCATATAATTCATGCTGTTTTTATCTATTTATATAAAGCAGATAATGCCGATTAGTTAGTATCTATGTGGAGTAAAGACCTATGAATTTTCCAATTCTTTTGGCCATCAGCAATCTGCCTTTGTATGGCACCCGTGTGTAGCTCAGTAGAATTGAGTTTGACCAAAATAGATCATTTAATATGAAATTTAGTGGAAATTGAGATGGTTGTAATTCTTGTATCAAATGCAAGTGACTGACATTTTTCTTATTGTCTCTACTTTGGTGTGACAATGTATTAGTAAAGTTGCAGTTTAGAAAATACTTGTGATCTGGTGCGAACATAACAGTGTTTGACCAGATAAAATTCATGAAATGTTGACATTCTCTATATCTGACTCATAAAGATATGTGATAGCTCACTGAAAAGGAAAATTATGACATCAAGATTCCTGAAAGGTTTATCTGTAAATGCTAATACCAGGGCTATGTGCGCAACTGCTATTTCTCAAGCGAGTTACAAACCTTGTCTCTTATTGTATATTTATGTTATAAGCCATGTATTAGATCAGACTATTTTCATGGTTTTGACCCATGTCAGTATCAAGCTTGCATCAGGTACCTGTGATTCTTTAGTAAAACTGTGTAGTGAAGAAGTGTGCTTTGTTGAGTATAATGAGGACAGGAACAAGTAACTCTTGCAAATCACTTGTCCCTGGGACAAGTGCTTTTATCCTGACCCCTCATTACTGTCTTCTCTTGTCAACCAATGGCTGATGGGTATCACTGCACTAATTGAGTCATTTGCATCCTATCTTTTGTCCCTCAAAAAAGTCAGTATTATTTTTCCTTTTTTTTTCTTGTGACCCCACAGATCAGTTAAGAATATTTTTTTGTATTCAACAGAAAGTAGTTTCAGAGTCTAAACTGAACACAAAATAGTTGTCCAATTCAGCTGCTTGGCTTTTACATATGATGGCAGAGTTGAAAGTTATGATTCAACCAACAATGGTAGGGTCACTTTTACTGTAACACTATGGTCATTTCATATACCATAACACTATGGTCATTTCATATATCATAACGCTAAGGTCATTTCATAAACCATAACACTCAGGTCATTTCATATACCATAATCCTGTGGTCATTTCGTAGACCATAATACTAAGATCATTTCATATACCATAATAATATGGTTATTTCATATACAATAATTCCATGGTTATTTCATATACCATAATTCAATGGTTATTTCATATATGATAATACTATGGTCATTTCATTCAGCTGCTGAAAAGTTCACATAACCTAATGATGAATTCGCAATATATTGTGTCCCATTCATGATTTGTATTATTCATGTATATTGTGTCCCATTCATTACATAACAAAAGTATGATAGCTTTGATTAGCCAGACCTGAGACTCGAACCCACACAGACAGAGGTGAAATGGCAATGATCCGTAACAGTGAGTGCTTTAGACCACTCAGCCACTCAGGACCCCTTGGAGAGTTGGTAGAAGTAAGTGTGGAGCATGCTCAGGTGTCACTCTCACAGTACCACTAACAGAAGTTTTGTGTATATTCACAAGCCTGTTCTTCCTTCAGAAGTGTATTAGACCCAGTGGGAGGCCACAGCAATCATATGAACACAGTACATGTTTACATCCTGTCTCTTCTTTTGAAAATATCCATATTGTTGAGTATAATCCTTGCTGTTTTTAGTCTACAACACAGGGATTCCCAAAATCCTATGTTAGGAGTCTAGGCTCTTACAAAAAAGTAACAGAAAAGAGTGAAGACAACAAGCTTTGTAAAATTAAACAAATAATTTATTTCCCTAGAATACCAAGTGAAAAACGAGAAAAAAGAACTTATGGTTTTATGAATCAGATCCAAAAATAATCCAAGAATTAAAAAATAGAAGTCCTAGTATTAAAAAGTCCTGAATGAATCCAAGTTGGAATCCAGATTAAATCCAAAATGGAAGGCAATGACGTCTTTTGTAGTCTGCGAAGTACTGTAGTGTGAACAGTTCTTTGTTGAATCACAGAAAATATTATTACAGTTTTGAATTCTGTATAAATTCCAATGAATGTCTTTGTCCAAGAATTTTGTAGGAGCACTTAGGGAAAAGAATCACTTGAAATTCAATAAAATAAAAATTCAACTCAAACTGGTGACACAAAACACAACTTATGTGTCAAATGTTTTAAGCCTGACTAACTATCTTCTATTAAGACAACAGTTATACACTAATTTAAGATGCAAAACAGATTCCCGAATGAGGGCCAATCTTCTAGAAAAAATAGAAGTTTGTTATGCTATTTTTCACATTGTCCAGGTTTGACCTTGATTCAACTTAATGATTCTTACTGTAAGAAATTAAAAAATTTAAAAAATTTGTTTACCAAAACTGTTATGGTTCTGAATCAAGGTCAGAAACTGGATATAGTGTTTCTATTATTAGGTGTTTATCAATTAAAAAAAATTCAGTCAGGTCAAACAGAACTAAACTCAGTTCTGGACAATATCAAATCCAGTTAACAAAGTTACATTACAAAAGCATGTAATGGAATAAAAAAAATAAATTTAAAACTAACAAACAAATAATTAAATATACATAACACCTAATGAATGCAGCTGAATGGTTTAGGTGATTTATTGGTAAGACAATCATTGTAATTGTTAATGTACCATAAATGTAATTGTTAATGTACCATAATTGTAATTGTTAATGTACCATAATTGTAATTGTTAATGTACTATATTTTATATAATTTTTCATGAAAAAATTAATATTTCTTTTCATATACTAAAACTAAAGTGAACAAAAATTCATGATTTTGAAAAAGAGATAGTCAATATTAAATTCATGTGCATCAATTGTAATACAGTATTATGGTGTACTGTTTGAGTTGGCTTATATTTTTTTTCTGTTTTGGAATAAATAAGTTTGAAAATAAATAACTCTGACATGGACATGTGTATTCCATCATTACATTTTAATTCTTACACACACCGATCCAAATGGAATGTGCCCCAATATAAGAGAGAGATATTTACACCCTTCAAGCCATTTTGCTTAATGTATCTTAATTTTGATGCCTCCATTCAGCTGAATTATACCAGATACTTTCCATTACTCCATCTGTTTCAAATATATATAATTTGTATTGAAATATTAAAAAAATTTGCATCCATATCAAATCCATTTAGTTTCTTAATCCCAATAATGATTTTTTAGAATGCAGTAAAATTCCTACAAAACAAGATTACCTTTTCAGCAAAGTTATGTACACACATTTTTTGTAGTCTGATGACATTTGGTCTTTGCTTATGACAAACATAGTTGTTACTTTGAATTGAAGATGTCAAAATTTTAGAAAAGTCATCAGGGTACACGTTAATCATAATGATCGGTTACCTAGGTACCTGATCAAAGGGAAATTATATTAAATGTGAACCTAAATTGATGTGTTGTAAATTCATACATGTTAACCCCCTAGAGGTATAAGTGTAATTATTACTAATGAGTGGCACAAAAGTGTAATATGGGCATAAAAAGAGTAATCTGTTTATTACATGCCATAATTACAGAAACCCATATGTAAAACCTACATTTATTTTTGCTACTTACCTAGATCTGCAGTAGTTAAAGTTCTTGTCACAAATCGGCTAAAAAAATAAATCCATGTGGATTAGTATGAGAATACAGACATAAAATGATAAATTATTTATGCACAACATTCACTTTTACTAGTCTACATCACGTGTTTAACTTTCACTGCAAGGTTGTAAAGTGAAGTCGACAAATTCTTGATGTTGTAATACGTCACTGTAGAATTCCTTTTTCAAAATTTTTAAAGCACTGTTGATTTCTCCTTTTCCTGATGCAACACTTTCCTCAATTTACCAAAATCCCTCTCCTCTAACATTTTGTTTTTAGTCATATAACATCCACAAGTTACATCAAAGAGGCCAGTAGTGATTCCAGTTTAATATACATTTTGTTGAAAATAGCTTGTCCCATTTTACATGCTGGTACTGGAGAGTTGGAGAGAAAATAAAATAAACATGCATACAAATATCACACAAAAGGAAGTGATGCCTTGATCAAAATTTAAGTAAAAAATCTGTTTTATTTGTACCTTTTTTGTGTCTGTTCATATTTATACTTTAATTCTCAAGCACATCAATCTTTAGATTCTGGACTTCATTTGTATGAAAAATTACAAATCTTCAGTTATGGAAGAAATTTTTATGTACAAAACATTTTTGTATCAAACAATTCAGTCGGTTTGACTCTTTTGGATTACCTTAAAGAGTACAAATAACATGAATTTTAGTTGTTTACAGGGGCAGGGGGAGGGAGATTCAGATTAACTTGCAAGTCAGTGCTGTTATGCATGTAAAACTGGGTAGAATGGAGTGTATGAGGGTAAATGCCTTGTTGAGAGGTGCACAGTAGTGGCATGGGCAGGACTTTAACCTATGACTTTTCAAATTCACAGTGTCTGCCAAGGACCTGTGCTGCTTCCAGTGCATGATGCTGGCATAGACTTGACAGATTTTTTAATTTGCCAGCACTCAGAGCTGTCATGGAAAATCAACTGGTCCTGCAGAAAATCAACTGGCAACTGGAATTTGTTTTAAAATAATTTCAGCAAAATTGACTGGCCCTGTGGGCCTGCCACTGTTAGTATTAACTTGTGCTTTTCAAAACCCACAAGGCACAAGCCAGCAGCTCAATAGACCCCTGTGCTGTTGCTGTTGAATAAGCAAAATGATTACAGTTTTTTAATTTTTAATTGTCAGTGTAAATCTTTGTTTTTTAAATGTGTCAAGCTGGAAAAAGTTTCATTTAGGCCAATGTTTTTTTTTTTTTAAAATATCAAGCTGGAAAAAAGTTAGGCCCATTAATGTTAGTCATGATTTGATTTAGAAATCTATTTGATTTTTCAGCTGCTTGTTTCCCTGCAGGTTTTGCTCAAAAATTACAAAAGCCTGTATGAAATTGTAAACATTTCATCTTTTGGACTTTTCATGAGAAATTATTATAATTTCTTTGTATGATTCTGCAACAGTCAATATTATCAGAATAACAACAGAACCTCAACTGCTAGAACTTTTAAAAATGAAAATGATTTCTTCTCATTTATAGGACAGCCTGGTACTGTAAGGTAATGATGTTTAATTTCATGATGGAAAATTTTTGTGACTTAAAATTTTGTCTTGTGTCTTTATTTAGGTTCCCCTGAATGATATGTTTGGGTTCTCCACAGAACTTAGGTCCAATACACAGGGCAAGGGTGAGTTCACTATGGAATACAGCAAGTATTGCCCTGCCCTTCCAGCAACTGCTAACCAACTTATACAGCAGATGGAGGAACAGAACAATGAAGGACAGAGTGCCAAAAAGAAGAAAAGTTGATAATACTCTAGATTAGTTATTTTTTTATTAGTTCCCTGATCAGTAGGCCAAGTTATGTTATGGTATGGCCCATCATCCTTTGTGCATCGGGCATCTGTCAGCAAGTGCTGTTTTAAACTTTAAAAAAAACCCACCAGATTGATCCTGACCAGATTTGGCTCAGACCATTCTTTTAAATTTATACAAATTATGCTATCTGCCATTAAAAATGGCCACTGTTACTAAAATAGTAGAAACCCTTTAAAAAAAATTTTCAAAAACTGCTGAATAAAAATTCCTTATTACAACTTCTTAAAAACACTGCTGATGAAACTTTACAGAGAGCATCCTAACATAAAGGGCTTTGAGAGTGAAAAGGATGCTAATCCATCTCTGAATATCAAAGAACATTTACAGGGCTTTATGTACTGAATGAATTTGACCAACTTTAACACAAAGCATCCTGGCATAGGGGCCCTTCAGTATTGGACACAAAGAGATGCTGATGTGTCCTCAAGTATGGAAGAAGACAGAAAAGTTGAGAAATGTTGAAACAATAATACATTTATTTCTTTCATAAAATGCAGTAAACTGTATTGGAAGGAAGCTCATCAGAAAACTTCCTTCTACCCCAGAATTCTTCACCATCAGCTCTGACCTTGAGTTAGTTGTTAAGCAGCTCTGAGTCAGATGAATGATTGCAGGTGTACTTGGTCCTCTTGTTTCTTTTAAAAAATAGTTGTAAATTATCTTTGTGGATATGCTATCATTTTATCTACTAATATGTTACTTACCATAAAAAATAAAGTGAACAGTTTTTTGTTTATTTTAACAAAGCAACATTTCATGTATGCTAGATTCTCTTACCAAACAGAATTCATCTTACTTGATGTCATTTTATCATAAATTTTAACACATGTATTTAGACCAGTTTATCAGTTGAAAGAGACCATGTTGGCTCATTTGGTAGACCATTAAACTTTGTAATCCAGGTGTTGTGAGTTCGATACCAACCCAGGGGTGACCTGTTGTCAGTCATTATTTGTCCAGTGTCCATCATCTGTCAGTCTGTTAGCACAATTTGCCATTTTTCTTAAATTACTTGGAGGATTGCCTCGAAAATTTTTCACACACATTCATCCCATGGTCTGATTGAACATAATGCCAGTACGAGATCTTTATCGATGCCATGGAAGCCATTTTGAAAATCTTGCTACTCCCCATAGATGGATGATCATACTGGCATGGGGTTTTACCAAAGCACTTCTTATAATGTTTAGTTGCTCCTAAATAAAAATCATGCTAATCTGAAGGCCAATATGGCCACCATGGTATTGGTCTTGATCTCATATTCACATGAGGTTTTCACCAGAAGATTTTTAATGATATGTAGTTGATCCTAAATGAAAATAGTGCTGATCTTGCATCTACTATATGTACCACAGCTGCTAATTTGAAAATCATGTAATTGCTCAGAAATATCAGAGATGGCTTCAAAGCTCAACAGTTATAAATAAGAAATGGTATTATCTGTTATTCTTTGAAATTCTTTTCAGCCATTAGAACAACAGTCCTATTTATGGGCTTTTCTCTTACTAAACCACAGCTCACAGTTATGTTTATTTTCAAAGGGATTCATCATCATGCCGGACAAAGTAATGTATCTGCATGAAACCCCACCCAATTGCAACCAATGGTCATGGTTTCATTACTGCCAGGTAGATAAGTCCTGAGAACAAATGTGCATGTAAAGCAGTGGAATAATTCTTTCAGAGTTACGTATGGCATTCCAAAGATTTCAGCAGTGTTTCTGGCATCCATCAGAGCTTTACACATGGCTTGCAAATATTAGAGTAGTGTTTCTGACATCCAAACTTGTATTACTTTGAGGAGCTGAATTTCATGAAAGAGAAATCCATCATGTTTATAATATATATTGGCATCTTTCAGTATAGGGGTGGCTTTCCATAAGGAATATAGTTTGCAAAGAGAAACTCTTAGAAGTTAGAATGCATGATCTGTTTCTGAGCCTATTTCAAGCAAAGACAAATTTGATTTAATGTTCACCACACTTTAATTAAATTTAAGTATTGTGGCTGTAAATTCTGACAATAATATTAGACAGGTAAAGCAGAAAAGCAGTTAGGTCTGCTGAATGAACTGTACAGTAGAAGGATTTCAATGTGGTAAGCAACAACCATGAATGTACATTTGTTAAGAATTAAGACAAGTGTGCTCAAGATTGATAGTAAAAACTACTGGCATTTTTGGGTGAAAATTGCTCAGCAGAAGTTTTACATAGTGGTTTCAATATTTACAACAAATGGAATCCAGTTTGAACTTCACCCATTCTCTAGGGAACTCTTAGGTGTTAAACCATTATTGCAGATGGGGGTTTTTTACATGGTAGGTTACCTCCATCAACAAATAGTTTTTGTTTCAGGTCCCACAAACTTACATCACATCCAAAAGAACATGCAAACATGTGCTAACAATTTTTTATTTACTGTTGCAGCAAGTGGTATGTACTTCTACAATCAGTGACATTACTGCTGCAACCAGTTTACATATACTGCTGCAGCCAGTGACAAATATTTCTGCAGCCAGTGACATATACTGCTTTAGCCAGTGACGTAGTATTTTATGCCAAGGACTGCTATAAACAGAAGTTAAGCAAATGACCAAAGTACATGTCTTCATGGTGCACTTCATCTCATAATTCTCTTGGAAACTTATTTTCATGATAATGACTATTTTTGACTTTGGTTTCATGGCTTTAAAATAGTAGTGTGTTAAAGAACAATAGTCTGTTAGGGAATTCTGCATTATAATTATTTCATCTCATTAGTTTCAACATTAGCCTACTCTTATTTGTCATATGCATTTGGATATTTATTAAAAAAAACACCTTGTAACAAAAAAAAAGAAACAATTTAAGATTTTCAAAATTAACATCTTCACTCACTGTATATCATTATTTTTTTAAAAGTCATTATACATACCTTTACATCATTTTCAGATGTATTTTCAACACTGAGGGATAATAAAATGTCTGCTTACATTGATTATAAATAAAACCCAAGTAATTCACTAAACAACTCTTTGCCAGAGACCTGTATTACTTTTAACAGAAGTGAGAGAAAAAGTATAGAAAGTGAGGATTTAGATTTTTTAAAAATATGCTGCAGAAAATTCTCACCATCAAATAGTGTTTTCACAGTAACATATGTCAGTCATTGAAAGTGGATCTTGGCTTGAACAAAATGAAATTTCAAAGACTTTGAAAGTAATGAAATTACAGAGACCTTTTAAAAAACACGTCACTGTTTATGAAACTTAATGAATATCTGCTAATTTCAAAGCAAATATTCATTGTTATTGTAGGTATTGCGACCATTTTTATAATGGTAATGATTGATCTGTTTTGATTATTTATAGATGTTGCATCATTCAAGTTGAAAATTTTAACCTGCAGTGTTTTAAATGGTCCATTTTGTTGTACTCAGTTAATGATGACGCGATAATGTGATTGATTGCATTTGACAGAGGTGATAATGTGATTGATTACTTTTGAAAGAGGACATGTATCTAACGGCTGTGATAGGACAATACAAATTGCTTGTTTTTTATAGCGTGAATAAAACCATGTTTTCTGAGACTTTTGATGTTCATTTTGTACAAATGTCATGAGAGCACTTATTCCCCTCATGCAGGGTCAGCCTGTATCAACTCTCAAACCAGTGTGACCAGATTCATCACTTTATCTCAAATGAAACTGGTTCTTCAATATGTACCAGACAGTCCTCTAATACATTAAATCCTGTATATGATGTAGTGTTTATGCCAAGCATCATTCTGCCTTTTGGTGCATCCTCACCTACAAGCAACAAAAATTAGCATTACACTCATTGCAATATTCTGTAGTCCCCAATCACCACCAAAGTTATCGAAACCTCCCCAAACAATATTGGACCTTGGCAAATTCAGAAAGTCTCAGCAGATCCCTTTTTCAGAGTAAATGAAGTTAAATCGTAACTACAGGTTTCTATAAACAGACTGTTCAAAAGATAGAGACAGTATTAAAGCCATACTTATTGCTTTGATCTATGTTAAAACCTCTCAAATAACAAATTTTATCTTCATTTCGGATGCTTTTTTTCACAGCGAAAGCATTGCAGAGTCTGACAACCCATTATTGGCCCGGAAGCATAATGTTACAACCTCAGAAAAGTAATCTGTTCTGTTGGCTGCCTAGTCACATTGGTGTAAAGGGTAATGAAGGGGTGGATATGGCAGCCAGGGCTGCCCTGCTGCCGCCGATTTTGGAAAGGAGGATTCCATATATCAACTTTAAACATTGTATAAATCAGCATGTTCATCATACTTGGTAAAATATATGGAATGAAAACTCCACAAACAAGCATAAGAACATCTGACCTACTACTTGAGTGGTGTCTCTCAGAGAGAACAAAATTGTACATATGAGGTCATGGGTTGATTGCATATTGAACACACATACTTGACTTATGCATACCTACCGAAGGCTAAACGTCAACTAGAGTGCATACCAGTATCCAATGGCTGTGGAGCACATTCATGTAGCGTGTTGACAGCCATCCTGTGGGACAGAATTATTTTGATATGAACTGCATGAAGAAAGGGTATGATAATATATCACAGGAGACAATATTGGTCTTTTTGAGGGAATGTGGTTTATAATTTTCAAAATGTACAAGATGTTTTACAGATTTTGCATCTGTTACATTTATCTTTAATTGCATGTACATTTAAAAAAATTTAACCTTTTTATTTTTTTCCTAATATATCTTGTTCCTCATGTGCAAAATTTGAAACGATTTATCCCCATACATATTTATGCTATTCATTTTACTTATTTCAACTTGAACTTAGATGGCACCATATTGTAAAAAATGCTACACATTGGTTTGACTTTCTATAGTTTGAATTATTTCCAAAGCATTCAGTATATTAAACAATTTCATTACATCGAACAGATAGCAAGAAAGGGTAAAGTTTTAATTTTTCACGTACCTCTTTAGATGAAGATTGCATCCATGAAGAGGAGAGCTTCCTGACAAAAGCTCATATGCATTGTGAATAAATAGAGAAAAATAATATAAGTTTCAGTGGAGAAAACGGGTCAAAGGCCCCCTCCACTGCTGACGCTGAGTGGACAAAAAGTCGTATTCTAAACGAATTCACATTACATTCATTATGTAATGCAAACGTTATCTTCATGGACACAATTCTGTGACAGTATTCTTTTACCAGAAAAATGGAAAATCACAACATATAAACTGACTCAACTATTTACATTACCAGCACATGATGTGAAAAATATCTGATTCTGTACATTGTAAATTAATTTCTGATGAAGCAATCAGCCGTTACATTTTCCTCTGATTGACTTGATATGAAGTGATACAGTTTTAAAGTCAAAGCCCAACAAACCAAATCTGTGTTGGCAACTTTCGTTATGTTTCAGAAAGCGAGGGGGATTATGGTCCATTTCAAAGACGAATTCCCTTCAGAAGCGGTATGTGTGAAATTTTCCTATTCCCACCACCACCACCTCTACCAGTGCCAAATACCCTTATTAAATGATGGAGTAGTTTTGTTTTCGAGGCAACAATTTAGCTTCTTATGAAAGCAATGAGTAACTTTACTGCGTAGTTCTCCTATAACAAAACTCCTAAGCCAGCATCTGAAGCATGTTTTCAACCGGAATGATTTATCCAACTCTGGTAACTTTAGGATTGGCGTGTTGAACATCTTTCATTAAGGGCTTTAGAAGTTCTTTGCGTACATGAACCCCAAGAAAATAGGGTTGCCCTTTTTAAGTACATCAACGGGCTACCTATAGTGGCGAAATTCAAAACGAATTTCCTATTTAAAAAATCCTACTAATCCGAGAAACAATAGATCTTGTCTCTTGGTTTCTGGTCAGGAAGCTTCCGTGATCACTTGTTTTGTCGGGATGGAGTTTTAACTGGCCTGTCCCACTTAAAAGATGACCCAAGCTTTCCAAGTTAGAAAAGCGGTACTACACTTGCTGGAGTTTGCTGTGAGATTTGCCATGCGGGGTTTGTTGAACAGTTTGCTCATGATAGTAATATACTCTTCCCAAGTCTGTACTCCAGGATATCGTCAGCAAAACTATATACTTTTTCCATGCCTTTTTACTATTTGCATGTAAGACGACAACACGACATGCATATGTTCACCAAACCAAAAGGCATAACTTTAAACTGATGTAGACATTTAGGGGTTGTTAATGCCATTAACATGCAGGCATTATCAGTGATGAGCACCTGACAATATCCTTTGGTGAAATCTATTTTTGATATATATATATATATATATATATATATATATATATATATCGTCAGACTTGGTAATATTATTCAGCTATACAAAAATAAGTCATTTCTTTCTAACTAACACAACATGTTCGCATAACCTTTAATTTTGATCGACTTAAATGTACTTAAATATATTTCATGCTGTATTAAGACGGTATGACCTGTTCTGTTCGTAAACACTTCCGGGTACCAATTTGAAATCTCCGCAGTTTTGTCGACAATGACCTTCAGATAACTCTGGATGCATGTTTACCTTATTTATTCCTTCTCCCACCCCAACGGGGCAGTCTAGGGAAGTTGATGTGCTAAAGTCTACATTCTGTTCTCATCTTACTCTTCCATGACCGCAGTACATACTCTATTCAGTAACCCCTCCCCCCCCGACCTTTCAATTGTTTCCTGTGACCTCTTTACATATCTTTGTAAATTATTGGCGTGAAATGTTCTTAACTTTTCTCTCATGTCAGTTCTATAGTCCATTTCATCCCTGACCTCATTGATTTTGCTGGCCCATTCCATTTTAATACAAATGGAACCCATCTTCAAACTATATGCACGCATGCCGCTGATTTGTATATAGTATTTTGCGTTACCCGAATTATCGCACAGAAAATTGTCACACTTGTCACCATCATACCACTCCCTGCTTTCAGTAGCAATCGCTACTCTTTGGACACTCGAACGAGATGTGGCCCAACTCATTGCATGTGTAGCACTGTTTATTATTACGACTAACACCTGTCGCTGATCTAACAATTCCATGTTTATTAGCGGTTTTTCTGGTTCTCTGAATATATGAAATTGAGACCGAGCACCTGACACGGTGTCTTTAGAGACCACATTATGTTAACCTCCCCGAGCTTCAGCAAACTAGCCTACATATCTAGACATGTTTAGAGTAATTCATGAAGGACTTTTCCCTCAGAAGCAAGTAGTTAATAACTGGTCGCCATGTAAGAAGTCTGTCAAACCCTCACATTTTATTTCTACCTTACTGCTCTTAACCTGTCATTGAAAATAAACTCCATCTTTCCAACTAATTTGGTGAATAATTCCCGCCCCCCCCCCCCCGAATTTACTATATTTAATTATTTTTCAGGAATACTTGATCGGTTACCTCAAATCTTTCTAAGAGAGTTTCTCATAATATGATATTATCTACCTCCTCGTTCACGGGGACACGCGAATACTCTAACAGCGTTTTACCGTTTTGTGACACACTGAGATGGAGTGGCCAATCTTCTTTTCTTCACTTCTGGATAGTGACATATCGTTCAAATCTATGTAGATAGCTGTCCATGTGATCTTTATCGTCATCAGACTGGGTAGTAGGAATCCTCTTAACTTGCCTGATGACTTAGTATAGTTCCCACTCTTTATTAGCTTTTAATATTTCAATTTTCGTTTGTGCTTCTCCATATTCCTGTTGTCTAATTCAGTTACTTCTAACTTTGCTTGTGTCTTCCTCACTATTTTCCTTTCCTCAAAGTCTCTTACATGCTCAACTGTTTCCTTTGCTTCTTTCTTTTTTCACCTCATTCTTTCCTTCTCTGCTTGGTTTACAATTCTTTCTTGTCAAGATGCGATCTTTCTTTAAACCACGTGTCTTTGTAATTCTTTTTCTTTTCCTCTCTCTGCCTATCACTCTGTCTCTAACTTTTCCCATTCTATTTCTCTTTTTTTTTTTCTCTTTGCTCTTTCTACTGAGCCTGCTCCTCCTGAACAGATTTTCTGAGGGTGGAGTTAAGGGACTCCACCACACCACCACCCCACCCCCAACAATCAGACTGCTTTTCCATTATTAATACTGCTGATAAAGTCACCAATCCCAAGTGCACTACCATGTGAAACGTAGTTATTGGAACAACATTCAAATAACTGTATCTTCCTTTCAGAAGGTTTCAAAATCGTAATGATGCTTATGTGTGTACATGTGTATACATGACGTATGAAGGGACAAAAGAAATCTGTGAGAAGTTAAAACAATTTTCCTGTGGGATCTCAACCCAAAGTGCAAATATTGCAGTGTTAAGCATGCTATCGTGACATCATCACAGATTATACAAGAGACTAACAACATTAAAACTCGCCTCACTTGCATTATCCTGTGTCAACCAATGTTGATGCTTTGCCAAATTCAGTCCCACATCTGGCACCATTTTAATAGGATGAAACCAGGTGGGATTAAATCAAGCAAAGACACATAACAAAATCACTTAAATTTAGATGCTTTTTTAAAAGGCAAATTGATGATAATTGAATCTGTGACCCATGCTCACACATTTAGTCCCATCTGTTGCAAACTTAACTTGATCAATTGGAAAACCTGCCATACCCCTAGTTCATCATGACATAGGTCTGACTGGATGAAAAGCAGGTGGGATTGGATCAAGCAAAGACGCAGTTCCTTAATAATGTGTTGGGGGTTGGGGTGTACTTCTCACCACAGATAAAGTAGTTCCCAGTTTCCAACTCGAGTGATTACGTCAAATTTTTGCATTTAGTTCAGTTTCCTTGACACAGTTGTATATACAGTTATGAAAGCTGATGTGTTCATTTTAGAGGTGGTACTGAGAGCACACGAGTACCCAAGTACAAGTCTGGTACATATTAGATTTGAGTCTAGATGTGGAACTTGAGGACTTACGGTACTAATTCATTTCTTATAGTAAACCTATGCAAACACCATGATATTAAAAATTCAATAATTTAAAATTTCTGAGTTCTCATGATCAAACCTATATTTATCAGTATAGATGAAACCTGGATGTCAGCTTCAGTGTAGAGGAAAGGATATGAGCCATGGCATTTTCTGGACCTGCATGTGTTTAAAACGTGCTTTCAATTCCGCACCAAAGAGTCCTGTGCTAATTTTAGTAATGAGTGTTCCAAACTCAAGACTGTTAAAGGACTGAAATTCCATCAATAAAACAATGTATTTTTTTCACTTACAAATAGGATAAGCTCTCAAAAGATTCTTTTTCCTAACACATAACTTACATTATTAACCAATCCTGGCCAGCCAAACCCATATATACTCTATTTTATGTTCACCCATTTCCAGACTGGTTCCCATTTTTCCATACATTTAGTACTGTGTGTCCTATAGAAGTGTACAAAAAGAGGAGACAACTCCTTCTGCCGAGTTGGAAGACCTGCTACATACAAGTTTATTCTTGATGTTAAGTTTCACTTAGCGTAACTGCTGAGGCTCTTGTTCTTTCTTGTATATACGGTACATGGAGGTCTGTATATGGTGCTATTTTAGAGACAAAGAAGGATACTTCCACACGACCTACTTTAATCAAATGATTTTGTAAGCTGTCGTATGTGTGGCCTTATAAAACCTGCACTGATGCTTAGCTGAAATATTGGCCTTTTATGTGTTGACCGCAGTCTGCTTACTTTTCTACCTTTGAATGCTGCTAGCCTATATTTCTATAATAAAGCAACCCACTGCCATTGTCATTCTGCCCAAACAAGGTAATGGATTTCACTGAATGAATACTGCATTCTGATTGGTCAATTGAAAATTTTGGACAATTTGAAATTGCAATTTTTTTTTAAATTAAGATGAAGTTTTTAGTGTATATTAAATTTGTGAGCAAACTATGCTTTTCGCAACAATGGAAAATGTACTAATATTTTGTATTCGATTTTCAAAACTGTGAAGCTTAGGAATGTGTGGGAGGGTAGACATATTCCCTGACCTGGCAAGAGATAGTGTCATCAGTGATAGTTTCGAGTATTTGATGTCGAGTCAAGTCTGCCACTTAGTGCATCGAGTTATAACTTTAATAGACGCTGGAGCCTTCTTGGAGGGTACCACTTGGCCCAGGTAAGGGTAGGTCACAGTGACCTAGTTTTCATACTCTAGTGATTATGTTTTTCATTTAGGTGGCGCTCTACAGTTTCATATTTTGCATATGGTTAGAATTTTAAAGAAAAAGAATTCCCCCGGGTTTCCTCACCAGTTATACTGACTATTTAAAAAAGACCTTGTATATCTTAGGTATTGTTAAAAGAACCTTTAATTCCCTTTATTTTGGTGTATGATTGATGGGTGTAATATGGGTTATAGAGTATACAGCTTGGCCTTACTCCAGATGTGCACCTTTCAAAAAAGTGCTAGCTCCACTTGGTCATTTTCACTTCCTGAACTTCAGAGGTAAATTGTAAAAAAAGAGCCGATAACTTTTTTTACATTTTATATATTTGGTAATTCACTCATTGCACTTTCAGAAGCTGGTATTGTCTAGTCTGGCAAAATTCATTTTCCCTATTTTAATAGCTGCTAAGGATAGTGTACTTTAGACAAATTCAGGCTGATATTTGGAGCACAAGGGAGCAGTCATTTTAGTTAGCAGTGTGCTAAGATCATTTACAATTTCCAAAAGTACAATATCCAAAGAAATGTCAGTCACATTACATCAAAGTAGCATAAAGGTATGCCAACATTCTCTCCACTGTACATGTTTTAAATGCAAACAACTTTACCTTACGTCACTCTCTCAAAAGTACATAATAACTGGTGAGCACCCCCATAAAGAGCACATAGGTATTATTATTGTATGATTTAATTTTGATTGTATGGCTGAAATATTTAAGTCACAAGCATCAAAACAGTCCTTTTGAATAATTCTCCTGTATTTCCCCTCTCAGAACAGTATTTATTAGTGTCAGAGTCTCAAATAGGTACAGCCCCCCCCCCACTTTATGATAAAAAGTGAGCTATTTTAAAAACGTGCATTGCATTTTGTCAACATAGCAACCAGTGTTATTCTGATAGACAGGAACATGAAACTAGCCATAATTATTCCTGAGATGTCAACAATAAATTTTACAGTTTGAAAATGGATGGAACAGGTGAGGTTCATAAAGGTCAAAGGGTACAATATTAGCTTATTGTTTAATATGGAAGAAAGTAAATTTGCTTTGTCATCATTTATTTTTTAATTTCATTGCAAATAAATGAAAAGAAACATTTTCAATATATATTTCTTTTACTTAATGCAACAGTTTTAAATTTAAGTTGACTTTATTCCTATATTCTAAGACTTCTAATTTCCCCATAATTAAGGTCACTACTCACACAAATATGCCTCATGGCAAATTATGTAAGCAAGAGCAAAATAAGCATAATTAGCTTATTTTCATGCATAAAATCAATGTTAAGGTACCATTTTATTCAGAACATCATACATAATAATATGAAAATAAGAAAAATAATTGCATAAATTGTTATATTTGTTTTAAGGTGGCGCTCTACAGTTTCATATTTTGCATAGGGTTAGAATTTTAAAGAAAAAGAATTCCCCCGGGTTTCCTCACTAGTTATACTGGCTATTTAAAAAAGACCTTGTATATCTTAGGTATTGTTAAAAGAACCTTTAATTCCCCTTATTTTGGTGTATGATTGATGGGTGTAATATGGGTTATAGAGTATACAGCTTGGCCTTACTCCAGATGTGCACCTTTCAAAAAGTGCTAGCTCCACTTGGTCATTTTCACTTCCTGAACTTCAGAGGTAAATTGTAAAAAAAAGAGCTGATAGCTTTTTTTTACATTTTATATATTTGGTAATTCATTCATTGCACTTTCAGAAGCTGGTATTGTCTAGTCTGGCAAAATTCATTTTCCCTATTTTAATAGGTGCTAAGGATAGTGTACTTTAGATAAATTCAGGCTGATTTTGAAGCACAAGGGAACAGTCATTTTAGTTAGCAGTGTGCTAAGATCATTTACAATTACTAAAAGTACAATATCCAAAGAAATGTCAGCCACATTACATCAAAGTAGCATAGAGGTATGCCAACATTCTCTCCACTGTGCATGTTTTAAATGCAAACAACTTCACCTTACATACGTCACTCTCTCAAAAGTACATAATAACTGGTGAGCACATAGGTATTATTATTGTATGATTTAAGTTTGATTGTATGGCTGAAATATTTAAGTCGCAAGCATCAAAACAGTCCTTTTGAATAATTCTCCTGTATTTCCCCTCTCTGAACAGTATTTATTAGTGTCAGAGTCTCAAACAGGTACAGCCCCCTACACACACACATGTACACACCTTATGATAAAAAGTGAGCTACTTTAAACACGCGCATTGCATTTTGTCAATATAGCAACCAGTGTTATTCTGATAGACAGGAACATGAAACTAGCCATAATTATTCCTGAGATGTCAACAATAAATTTTACAGTTTGAAAAGGGATGGAACAGGTGAAGTTCATAAAGGTCAAAGGGTACAATATTAGCTTATTGTTTAATGTGGAAGAAAGTAAATTTGCTTTGTCATCATTTATTTTTTAATTTCATTGCAAATAAATGAAAAGAAACATTTTCACTATATATTTCTTTGACTTAATGCAACAGTTTTAAATTTAAGTTGACTTTATTCCTATATTCTAAGACTCCTAATTTCCCCATAATTAAGGTCACTACTCACACAAATATGCCTCATGGCAAATTATGTAAGCAAGAGCAAAATAAGCATAATTAGCTTATTTTCATACATAAAATCAATGTTAAGGTACCATTTTATTCAGAACATCATACATAATAATATGTACATTACATCAAAGTAACATAAAGGTATGCCAACATTCTCTCCACTGTGCATGTTTTAAATGCAAACAACTTCACCTTACATACGTCACTCTCTCAAAAGTACATAATAACTGGCTTAGGTCATTTTCTCTGACATTCTTGTGAGTACAGTCATGAAACTTCGTGCCTGTGTTCGTATTGGAAGTTACTACTCGCCATGAGCAAAATATTGTCACAGTGACCTAATTTTCACCTCCAGTGATTAGATTAATTGTTGCATTAATCTCAGTTTATCTGAAACTTTTGAATGTATAGTTGTATAACCTGACGGGTTTATTCATTTTGAAGGGTTCTACTATCCGGTACAGTAGGAGACACAGACCTACTTTTCATGATGCAGCGACTTTTAAAGATTTTTAAATTATGCCACACCAGAGCAGGCAAGACAAGATTTCGTAGAATTCTTTTCTTATGTACCCCATCTCCAATTTTAAGTCTGACGTATTATGCAATAGTGTCGTCCAGCCGTACAGTATCTATTCATTAAATCTTTGCTTATAACTTTGCGCCAGTTGGAGAAATGTTTGTTTGCCCATCATGACTAGGCAGTTTGTAATGCAGTGTGCAAAATTGCAGCCAGCCTGCCGATCCAATGCCAGCTGATTTCACAGTGGTCCAAGTCATAAAATAAGTAGCCAGTCTGTCTGACCAATTGAAGTTTTCGGTTAATTTAATGTACAAACTATATTTTATGATAGCAATATAAGCACTGATGACTTCATTGTTATCATTAGCAATGTAATAAAGCTAGTAATAAAGGCGCTGAAGATTTATCATCGCAGGCAATATAGACACTAAAGATTTCATCATCATCACTAGCAATGGAGGAACTGAGGACGTCATCATCATCACTAGAAATGTAGGATTTCATCATCATCACTAGCAGTGTCGGCACTGAGGATTTCAACATCATGACTAGTAATGTAGGCACTGGGGATTTCATCATTATCACTAGCAATGTCGACACTGAGGATTTCACCATCATCACTAGCAGTGTCGGCACTGAGGATTTCACCATCATTACTAGTAATGTAGGCACTGGGGATTTTATCATTATCACTAGCAATGTCGGCACTGAGGATTTCACCATCATCACTAGCAATGTCGGCACTGAGAATTTCACCATCATGACTAGTAATGTAGGCACTAGGGATTTCATCATTATCACTAGCAATGTCGGCACTGAGGATTTCAGCATCATCACTAGCAATGTCGGTACTGAGGATTTCACCATCATCACTAGCAATGTCGGCACTGAGGATTTCACCATCATGACTAGTAATGTAGGCACTAATGATTTCATCATTATCACTAGCAATGTCGGCACTGAGGATTTCAGCATCATCACTAGTAATGTAGGCACTGGGGATTTCAGCATCACATAGATATTAAAATCTAGTAAAGTTTTCATTTGCCACTGCGGTCGTGCTTAAATTCTTTAGAAAAGAATTTGATACAGTTCGTTAATTTCATGTTCGAACTCTCGTGTTGCATTTCTAATTTGCTTATGACGTTCCAAATATCGCTTCGTTTGTCCGAGTGATATGTTCAGATCTTATTCCTAGTAATATTTTGTCGTGAATATTTATATATTTATTCATAGTTTTTTATTATATATTCTACTTTTGGTTTCATTATTTGTTTTCTTTATGTATCTTTCATGCGTATTTTAAAATATTTCTTGACTTCTTTGTATCCTTTCGTAACCTGTGACATCCACTTCCAAAGCAAGGTCTACTAAATCCAGAATAAGCAACAATTCTGCGTATAGTTTAAAATGTTTTGCTAACAGATGTCCAGAATCGAAATGATAATGGTTCTTTAATAAGATTAAAATCAGGTTTATGTACGGAAATAATAATACATTTCACTCAAATTACATTGTCAGATCTAGCTTACGTTTTCTCTTGTCGCTATACCGTACCATTCAAAAGCATTCATAACGACAAGCAGAAATGTCATGTTAATTTGAACATTACGTTTTCCCTTGTCGCTGTACAGTCCCATTCAAAAGCATTTATAGAGACAAAGAAGAAATGAAATAATATTTTCAACACTGCGTTTGTTTAAGGTTCTACATTATGACCAAAATTCGATTATTCGGAGAGAATATATGCCCCGAGATGGGTCCTGATATTCGATGTTTTACTGTATGTATATAGGGAACTTATACAGAGATAATACATAGTTCGATGTGTGCAAACTTTTGCCGGAGCACGATGAAAAAGTTTCAGCCCTGCGACGAAGCCGAATTCTTTTCAGAATTCTCTCACAAACGTTTGCAGACAGAAATCCGTGTATTATCGTTTTTCTTACATGATCAATTTCTAGGTATATAGGTCATATATCAGATAGGTATAAAATGGCGACTTATAACACAACAAAAGTACTCAATACTTGAAACTCAGATGTTTTATTTCAGCTCATGGCGCGAAAACGCATAACGTGAGACCAGCAGAAACCAGTCCTCTGTGCAAGAATTTAAATGCATTACATAAGAGTGCATGTTAAACTCGTACGTAATAGCACGAGCATGTTTAACTTGCAACGTCATTATTTTACGTCATTTCCGTCACGTCATAGTAACAATTCTGAACTTCAAATGACTCAAATTGTTTCACGTAAAAATGATGAAGAGGTTCTTCAAACGTCCTTATAAGGACAAAGATTCAAATTCTATATCATCTAGAGACTCTCTCGAAATTAAGGATCTTCTTGACGATTCAGGAAATTCTGTAAACGGAGACGACTTCGGATACTTAACGCTCCATAAGAGCCGTTCTTCTGACATAGCTCCTGACGTGGTGCAAACAGAGGGTGAGATACCATCTACAGTGGAAGCGGATCTTGGGTTGGGATGCGTGCCGTGCCTGAATATCGCTACCGAGAAAATTTACGACGCAAAACGCAAAGAGCTCAATAGTCTGTTGAAGAAGTACAAGTTAGTTTTCGTTATTTTTTTTAAATCTTGTTATTAGAGTATTAATCAGTTATTTTGTTTCTCACAAGTACGACTATACTGCGTTTATTTATTAACCTTTTATGCAAATTCAAGGCAATTATCACTAGACACGTTTATTTGTCCAAAATGACTCGTCCAAACATATCCACTCCTTGATTCACTGTGTATTTTTACTAAAGTATAAATTAGAATGTTTCTCAATGGATTTGTAGACCAAACAGGATACTGTCATCCATCCCTGATATATATTTTTCGCCAATTTTTTTTTTTTCTTCTTGTAAGTACTGCTGAAATTGGGTCTATCAATTAAAGAGATATTTAAGCCGTGCAGATTTTCACTCTTTATTATTTCATAGATATTGACTTCATAGATACCGAAAATGTAAATTAAGTTCAAACAAAGGCTCATTCTTATATAAATATTTTCAACCAAAATTATGAAGATATAGCTTATATCGCAGATATCAAATGTATGAATACAATAATTATATGACAGTGTCAGAGGATCTTCAAATGATTCGCTACGTCACGAGATATTGTACTCATTACCTTGTTACATTGCACATCTAAGAATGTACAGCTCTGTCATTTCTTTTTCAGAGTTTAAGGAGTAGCTTTTGGTATTTCAGCTTGTATTAATTTAAACAATATATTTTTCTTCAAAGGTAATGTACAAAATATTGCATTTCATGTTAAAGTATTTGTACACCCTCCCGTTTGTTTGTACTCCCAATTGATTTTTTAAAAAAATGGAACAAAGATATACAAATTCATGAAACAGAGTCATTTCATTCATCAATTCATAATTCTAACCTGATTGTGGCCAAAGCAGCCCAAACACTGTCAACTTGTTAGCGTTTCGAATCAAATTGGAGTTTCTTTAGTAACGCAATTACCATATTTTCATTGACGAGCCTATATTTTCACGAGCCTATGTTTTCAACCAACATATGTGATGTAGTTGACCGTTTTTAATATAGAGGATAGTAGTGGGTAATGAATTAATAGTATGCGAATACTACTATATTGTATACTATCAATCTTATATGTTTGCTTAATGTCCGGGTTATTGAAATAAATATATTATCTTCTCTGAAATATTTGTGCGAAACTTTTTCGTACAAGTAAATTTTTAACGACAATATCCCTCGAATTATGCTTGCTGTTCATTTTTCCCAACGAGGAGGAAGGTTAGTGTGTGCCATTTCCGTTTCGAGTTCGAGCCACAAGTCGATAAAACTTTCACATGAAAACATAGATCGTGCTTTCTGTGGGTCAAAAATTAAACGCATCAGTGTCTATTTTAGCTATAGTATCAGGAAAGTTTTGCTAGCAAGTAAATTGTTTGTTATATTCGGATGGACAGATTGCGATAGAGACCCTGACCTATGTTATATGTGCAGCCATTGCAAACAGACCGATTTCCTTATGTCCGATGGCGGCGGTGAATGAGTGATAATATTGTAATTCAAGCGAATTATTAATTAGTTTTTTTTTATAAATACAAACAAATTTTCTGTTCTGGTAAGGCGATTTTATAGAGCATGTTTTCGATATACTATATGATAAACAACATGCACTGAGGATATTTTGTTTTCTTACGTGAATACCAATTACATTTAATCGAGAGATAAAAAAATACGTGATATTTGAATGATAAGTATAACTTCTATGGGCACACAATCAAGCGTCGTCTGGCAGGAGTAAAAATCTTGTATTTTCGCATTTGAAAATATAAGGATATATTTTTTAAATGTGAAAATATAGTAGTGCAACAAATCTAGAAAAAGTATGTTGCTAATCAGTGTTTTATATTTAACTCACGAATATAGAATAAAACATGGATATTCCTCGTTAATAAACTATCAGCTTCAAAGTAACAATGTTGACTCTATTGACACGCATCAGAACAATAATCATTTTGTGAAGAAATTTTCAGCTCAGTACCTATAGTACTATTCTTCTGTTATTTGTAACAGCCAAAGTCAGTGTTTTAAATTACTTGAACGGAAACTGGCTCGTGAATAGTTTTATTAATTTTGTTGAATGAATAACAGCATCTTCAGGACTTCATCCTTTGATTAACAGCACCGTCTTTCATCAAAGAGCGAATTACCGATGCAATGCATTTTCGTCCTTCAATGATATTTATATAAACTCAACATCTTTTTTTCCATGCTATTCACCAAATATTAAAAATTAATCATAAAATCTAGGTGTTTAATGTGCCGTCATTATCTGTGTATCACTAACATCAGTCGCGAACATCGTAGACCCAGATTTCGTCATACACGATGCCCCGCTATATCTGAATCTATGATACACGTTCTGTATACGATTATATTCGCTGATCGTGATCTTCTAGTACTGTATGTGAAAGCGGATTTGTGTCCTTGCTGTTATAAACAATTCTCACAATCAAATCAATGGCCAGTCAAACATTCGGAATGGAACCCGAGTTATGTTTGAAATATCTTCAGCTAATTGCTATACCCGAAGCATTATCGCAGCCATGATTGGATATCTTTAGTTTATTACAACCACTGCGTCAGTGTTCAATGACTGAAAGTCACCCCGATCCGTCGCTGCCGATGCTTTGTATACAAGTGCAGTAGTTTAGGAAACTAAATAAACCAATCAAAGAGCTTGTTGCATCCCGCCTCGTGACGTAGTTTTAATACCTCCACACAAGAGAGTGAGATCCTGAAATGACACCCAGTGTCCAAATGCAGCTGAATTTGAAAGAGTATAAAGACCTGACATGTATATTATGTTTCGAAAACGTACCTGAATGTGGCAAGATTCCATAGCGTGATAATCTTCCGATACGTGTTCGAATCATAATGTTTCACACAATCACAACACATCGCGAGTACAGAGTGTATTTGCATGACTTCATTAAGAAATAGAATGACATACGAACTACAAATTCGCTACACATGTTAGATGCTGTAAATTTTGTATGATACTTACAGAAAAAAAGAGCACCTTGTGACCCAGAAGCAGAAAGAGGTGATGATGATGGAGACTGAGGTGCGGGAGCTGATGAGGTTATGTAAGATCTTGGAGGATCAGACCTCCGCACTGGAAGAGGATGTGCAGAACAAAAAATGTGAAATGAATGCTTTTGGTTCTCTAGGTACCTTTTTGGTTTATTTGTTTGTTTGTTCTCTATTATCATGTGAAATGTTGATTTTCAAAACATATATGTTTTCACGTGTGCAATATTGTTGTACTTATTTGAAATTTCATTGATTGGCTTATAGATATAGATGGATCATAAAATAAAAAAACAGGTCGGTTACTTACTTTACTTTTCCATCATCGTCATAGGATGCTCATTAGTCACGAAACGCACGTCATTTCAACTGGGACTCTTTACTTCAAAACTTTGTAATTTCAATACAGTTAGTGAACAAATGTTAAATACCAAACGTTTTTGAACTTGCAAGATTAAGCTTTGCTTTGCATTGTGTCTAATGAAAATCTGATCCAGAGTGTGCAGTACTCCTATCCAGCGCACCGATGCATACCGAAGAACTGATTTTCTCACTTTCCTGGCTACAAAGCGTAGTAATAAACATTGACCCTCAGTCGGTATAGAAGAACCATAAAAGGAAAAGATATACATAAAACAAATTTCCATATTAAAGCAAGTGTGGTGTTTAGTTTCAAAAGAAACATTTGGTGTAACCCTATAAATGAACGATAAAATAAAGGCAGACATTCGTGGTGTCATGTATCCAATGACGTTATACGGACACCTCAGAGTGGCGATTCACCAATTAAAACGCTATTTCGACTCCATGCGACGTAACAGTGATGTGATAAAAGATGGAGATATTCTACACTAGAAAACACCGCCACACATACATAGAAATGTAAGAGAAGTGTGTCCTCTACATGGTTGTCTCGTTGTGTTCACTTTGAGAGAAACAGTTGTTTGATGGCAATTTTGGGCCCCCAACTGAATCAGGCGGGAGTTACTTGGCCGTTGCTACGTCACTATCGTGGATTTCGCTTTTTTGTCATTCATCTTCTTTCTCACCTACAGTTTTCATGATAAGTGAAATTATGTCTCACAAAGGAAACATTTTGCAGTTCTCTCAGAAACCGGGTTAAAGATGACAGCGTGAATTTCTAGTAGACTATTAAGTTTATAGCTCTAAAGTTTCCGTGTACTTTTTGTATCTGTATGTGATATACTTGTATTGTTTCGAGCGTTTACTATTTATGTTACCTGACCAACTCTTCATTTTTATTCTCCAGTTACAGGTGATGCAGAAACAGAGGTTAAAAAACGAGAGCCCCTATATTACAAAAAGTACAACAACGTCAAGAATGTAAACGAAGCCAAAAATTTGTTATCTATTATCCGGCACAAGGCCAATGCTTTGCGACATTTAGAAATAATGACCTATCAGAAACTCCTCGATTTCCAGTACCAACTGAAGTCTGAAGCCGTGAAACAAAAGACTATCCTTGTTAAAAAGGATTCGTCCAAGAGGAGGAATTTCGAATTCGTTTTCGATGCGATCCGATCGAGGTTTGAAAGACAGACTGTGATGGGTTCTGTTAGCGAGGACCAGGCTGCAGACAAAGAACTCGAAACAGCTAATCCTTTTTCGTTCATGCAGTCTAATGAAACAAACTCTCGAAGCGCTTCACCAATAACGGTTTCCGCTCCAGGCTTTGTTCTTCATCCCTTAGAAAGCTCCTTGTAATAATGGAAAAAAAAAATCGAAAAGTATGTGCGTATTTTGTTATAGAAACATTCAGTGACAAGCAGGTAGTGGTAAAGGAATCTCATTTTATGTATATTATGAAAATAATTCTCTAAATCGTTGCCTATTATAGTGTAATAGATTATTTTGACCAGAGGAGAAAACACTTGATTTACCCCGTATTTACCTTACGTTTAAGTTATATTCAGAACTTGTACCACACAGTGCCTGCATTAATTACACAAGTTTTTACTCCATACGTTTTCACGTACAGCAATTATGACATATAAAACAGCATTTAATTAATTGGAATGATCAGCAGTTGTCGGTGGTTATACCCGTAAAATACAACCTGACTTGTACTTTGGTAAAAGAACACATAAAACGTCCAGGATCCGAATCAGTACTCATGGAAACATTTTGAGGGACATTTTGTTCCTGTATTAAGTCAAACTGACAAACACTTAAGTTTGCACCCTTGTCCAGATAACTGTCATGCTGATCACATATAAAGAATTTTTTTTTTTTTAAATTAAGGAGCGTTTTTGTTTATATTTTTTAGCAAAACCTGTATTTTAAGAGAGATTCTACAGAAATATGTGCACAGTTGATTGCACTTCTGCTATGCTGTTCTAGAAGCAATAAAATATTTCATTTTATCGCAAAGAGTGCTTTTCGTTACAATTTCATTAAAATGTGAGTAGATTTTTTGCAAACAATTTCAAAGCGGAAAAATTATCTAGGCCAGATGTAATTATGTTCATTAAACTTTGGAAAACACAAGGCGAAACTTTCATACCAAATGACATTACTTCATATTGATGAAGTCCATCAATAGGATCGACTTTAAGATCCAAACAAGGCTTGTCAGTTACAAGTGGATTAACCACAACCTTATCTGCAGCTAGGTCATTGCCCAGTAACAAATTAATACCCTTGATGGGTAAAGACGACAATGTTCCGATTTTCACGGGTCCTGAGACAAAGTCTGGAGACAAATTTACACATTGGAGAGGAACATTACCAAAGCTGCATTCTACTTCATAAAGACACTTTCATTACAACAAAACTTCTCAGAAAAAAAAGTGAGCTACCTGATAATAAAAGACTCTGAGAAGCTCCTGTGTCCCTTACAATTTTTCTAGGGACAGGATTGGCAGAATCTCTAATAAGTGATACAGAACCTTTCGACATGAATTGTTATAATTCTCCATAACAAAAATCAGACTGGGGTTTGTTTTTGCTTTCAATAGATGATGGTGACTTTGACCTCTTAAAAGTAAAAGCACTTGGAATAGCTGTCTTGATTCTCTTGCTTAATTTTCAATCTGTGACAATCAGAAATAACTTTCCCTTTCTTCTTGCAATAAGTACACCTAGGAAGAGATAAGGATATATGATCAGTCTTATCAGAAACGTGATTCTCAAAAGTTTTGCCAGCTTGAGATTTAAAAGTGCTCGTATTAGACTGAAATGGCTTTTTACCAATAAACTGCTGAGTGGAAGACTTACTGACAAAAGAAACTTTGTGAGTCAAGAAATGCTCGTCAGCTGTAGGAGCAGCATTTTGTAAAGTTTCGACCTTTTGCTCATCAAGATAGGTCTTCAAGTCACTGTGGACGCAATTCTTGAACTCTTCAATTAATATGAATTGTCTGATTGTAGTCTTTTAACAAACCTTGGCTAAGCACCGCCTGTCTCTTGCAAATTCAACATGGTCTGTTCATTTTCTTTTATGCACTTTCCTTTTTGCAACTCATAACCCTTGAAGATAGATTCCTAAACCATATCATAATCAGCATCTTCTTGTGCTAACAGTGAAGTGTAGACTTCGCAAGCTATAACAACCGGTACACCTTTTAATAATAGAGTCAAATGCTCTCTAGGCCATTTCAGTTTTCAGGAATTGTTTTCAAATTGATGAAAATATTTATTTAATCTATCTCTTTAAAAGGGGGAAATATTCTAATATTTCTTGTAACATCAACAACTGAACGTGTTTGTAAAGGGAGAGTGTTTTCCACTTGCTGGCACTAATTCTTGTAATCTAAAATTAAGTTCCCTTTCTTCCTTCTCTGTCTCTGTCTCTCTCTCTCTCTCTCTCTCTCTCTCTCTCATCTGTATTTCCCTCTCTTCTTTTTCTCTTTGCATTTGCATTACCATTTGCATATCTTCTCTTCTTCTTTCTGTCTCTCTCATTTTCCTCTTTCTGCAACTACAATTCTGTTTCTTCTATCTGCAGATGCATTTATCTCTCGGCTCTTTCCCCAATTGCATTTCGTGTTGCATCTTTCTCTTTCTGCAACTGCAGTTGTCTCTCCCTTTCCTCTTATTTCAATCGCACTTATTTTTCATCCTTATCTTTTTGAAGCTGAAACTGTCTTAACTTTATTTCCATCTTGTGTTTTAAATTCAATTCTTTTTATTTCATGTTAGAACCAGATAGAAACTTATCAAACCCCAAACACTTTTATCCCAAAAAAATGCCTTTCCACCAAATATTGGCAGGGCCGATAAGGGTGGGGGGTGGGGGGGCAACCGAGGATATATCCCCGGGGCCAGGGCCTGTAAGGGGCCCGGGCCGAACAACACTTTTTAATTTTATGAAAGATAAATTTTGTTTGAACAAAAACTAGGAGAGGTCCTGGTGTTTCTTACCCCAGGGCTCGTGATCGCTCTCTACGGCCCTGATTATTGGAAATATTTTTTATTTCTTGCTTCAACAGGGGCCCCGAGTGGCCGAGTGGTCTAAAGTGCTCTCCGTTACGGATCACTGCCATCTCATCTCTGTCTGCGTGGGTTTGAGTCTAGGATTCGGCGAATGTGGATATGTGAGAAAGCTTGAAGTAGCTTCTCGTGGGTCGGTGGTTCTTTCCGGGGATTTCCCGGTTTCTTCCTCCACCATTAATACTGTCCGCCATGTATAGCCTATCGTGTGCTGAAAAATGGCGTTAAGCCCCACAACAACAACAACAACAACTTGCTTCACCAAAAAAAGCCTTCGCCATAGAGAGATCATATTGTCTGGATAACTGGAGTAATTCAACCAGTTTTAAGGACTCCAACTTCCTGGGTTGGATTTAAAATAAAGTTCTCCATTTTAGATGACATTGTGAAAGATTGTTGGTTTCGCAATAGATTTCTCAAATATGTGAAATAATACCTGGGACTTTAAAAATTCTGACACCAATGAATTTAAATTTCAATAACAAAGTTTCCTGAAGTATTTTAGAGAAAATCATATCCTTTGGACTAGACTTCAATTTTCTATTACGACTCTTTTGTCTTAAACTGAGCAACAGAAAAGAGCGAGAACCAACAAGCTTTTTGTAAAATTCAATAAAATAATTTATTTCCTTGTGAATTGAATCACATATAGTATAAAAAGTCTTATCACAAGTCCGAATGAATAAAGTTCTAATTAAATTCCTGTGGTATTCCAAATAAGATCCAACAATGAATGTGTTTATATGTAAGTAGTCTTAGATGTGGTAATGTGCCAATGACCTGAAGTGTTATGATGTGCCAACAGTCTTTTGATATATCACAATGATATAATCCAAACATGTTCTTGTTTGAACAGACTATAATTCCAATGTAATGTTTCTGTCCAAGAATATTATTACTGATAAGCACTTTGTATTTCCAGTGAACAATAACTTGAATAAATAATTCCACCAAAATCAAAAACTGAGCACAACAATACAAAGCGATTCTGCTTCTAATGTTATCGCAAGAATGAATAATTTTTTAAGTAAACACGGTTATATAAGAACATAAGACGCAAAAGTAGAGCCAGTATGTAAGACCAACGTTCATTTAAAAAAATTCTATGTTGTAACACAGATAAAATCTATTACTAAAATTATACCAAAGAGTATGGGAAACAACAGGTTCAACAGGTTTTTTTCATGGGTGTATTCCAATATTCTAGACCCAGACCAAAATAAACATGTTTACCTTCATTTATAATGATCCTAATATTCAAGCCACACTTCTAGTTAAATATTATTAATTCATTATTTGCTTACAAAAAAGCAACATTAATGTCCCTAGTCAGGTGCACAGTGAACTTGATTTGGACAAGATCAAGCCCAAAATATAATTAAACATAACATATAATCAGGGAGATAAAACAACTTCGACTTTATAGTGGTAACCGATTCTACTGACATTGATATTGCACATTATTCTTCCTTGTTTCTGATGACCAGTGACCTAGAAAAAGATACGTATCAAACACCTGACAAAATAGCTAAATGCTCTAGAGTGTTGAAGTACTTAAATTTAACTGTAAACAAAAAATCAAATTTGGAGACTTATCGTAAAATCTTTAAACCAAATCAAGTTTCTTTGTGTAGAATTCTTTTTTAGACAATAATGGACGGTCTTTGCAGAAAGGCGAAGGTTTCTTTATCTTTATCACTCATTGTTTGGTCAGTTACCTATAAAGTCAGCCTTGTATTAATTAGCACAACTTTGGAAGGTTTAATTTAATCTCTAGTCAGTAATCCATACCTGATGAAGATAGAACAAAGATGAACACTTATGCCAATTACTTGGAAGCACTGCAGATCACCAAGTGATGCAAAGAAGGAGAGACCACTTAAGATGCATATATATATATATATATATATATATATATATATATATATATATATATATATATATATATATATATATATATATATATATATATATACTGTGTCCAAGTGACGTTTATGTACCATGACGTATTTTTTTTAGGCCAGTGATGATAATCCCTATAAAAGAAATGAGCATTTTCATACAAACCACCCGTAGTGAAGCTGTTCTTTTTGTACACTTTCTTGAATAGGGACCAATGTACAAAACGATTTAAACTAAAATAAACTTAAGATGCTGGTCATTGAAAGTCAAGATCAAGACCGACATGCCCATCAATATTATTTGATAAAACCATCGATGCCCTTTCACAGCAAAATTTCGATGTAAAACTGATATTGAAATAAGTAAAAGACATTAGTCTTTGACGGCAGCGTGCTTTTGGTGATGACCTGATTCTTATATCCTTCGAACAAGTATTTGCCCACCGTACTTGTCTCCATTTCTAGCGAGCTCCGAAGCCTTAGTGGCGCTTCGTTTTCCGTGTGTCCAGGTACTCGTTGTGTATGGTTTTGGTTGAATAATTGTATTTCTGTCAAAATTCTATCCACCAACTAAATCACGTGCGTTTTCATTCACAAATGTCCATGGGCGCCCGCAGGAATTTTGCAGAGGCGATCAGGATT
>JAECUM010014948.1:0-20133 GCA_016617855.1 Megalonaias nervosa | reverse complement strand
CGAAAATGACACAAGTATCAAGTGTGAATGAAACATGCAGAAATAGAAATGACATGTAAACAATAAAACACAATTCCCCATATGAATATTATACACACTACGTAACATAGTATGGGGTGTCTATGAGAATTTAACATTGTTACTTTGCTAGAAGTGGTTGATCACAAATGGTGTTATTTTGTTACATTGTTCAAAGTTGTTGACCTCAATATCGAACAATTTTGTGGCTGTACATGAATTAACCCTACTACTTAGGTTTCATTTCGGGGAGTGGATTGCCTAGCGCTCTGCGGGGAAAGTAACGTTAAACATGCCATGAGATTTCCACGTTTTCCCTAGAAATATATTTCTAACTATATGGCATCCTTTACATTACTCTGTAGGTTTAGACGGAAAATGTAATGTGAACTATTTATCCAATGTCCAACATTTAGTGATCTACGATCCATCACCTAGTTATCTAATATCCAATATCCCACATATACCATCCACTACCCCACATTTTACTATACAACACACAATAAGCAGTGTGATCAGGACTAAGTACTCTACTATTCAACACCCCACATATACGATCCGACACTTAGTTATCACTACCCATAACCTAGCTATTTAATATTCAATACCCAACATACACTATCTAACACACCGAGCGAAGTGACCGATAATGAAGGGGAATGACCCTACAAAAACGAATTTCAGATTGTCTACGAAACATGATTACAACATCCCGATCACAGCACGTTATCATAAGGATATAACGATCTCATGTATACAAAAGGAGATAGTTCCAGTACAAAAATATTATTTTGCGTTAAAACGCAGACGTCGAACGATGCATCCGACATAGCAACTGTGTGACTACATTTTCACTCAAAGTACAGTGAACTCGAGTGCGATGCTGTGCCTTGATACCAAAGTGATGCCATACCTTGCGATATAAGTCGTGCAGCATGACCATGCCACTCTGCTATCAAAAGTGATGCCGTTCGTGTCCCTATCTAAGGATCGCTGCCATTCGCCATTCACAAACCACGCTGGATACCCTAACACCATCTTCTTTGAAATTACAAAGCAAACAAAAATGCAATTTCCAGTAGCTTTGCCTAACTATTGTAATTTTCCAAGTCGATTCCAGATATTCAAACGGTAATGACCTAAATATCTGGAAGGTCCCAGTCGCAATTGTTTAGTTAACCAATATTTGTCTACTTAGGATAAGCAGACCAAGTAAAGTCTTTCAGTTCTTGTGTGACAGTTTAGAAGAGCACATCTAGAACCTACCGATGGAACTCTGAGAACGCATTTACTGAGACATTGTACATATTCAAGTGAAACGCGAAGAACAATAGCATCAAATGCATCAAAAATGAATGACAACATATACCACTAGGCTAAAAGAAGACTCATTGTAAAAAGCTGTAGCATAGCCAGAAAGAGGTTTTTGTGCGAGCTAATGACAAGACTCTTTCGCGATAATGCCGAAAGACTTGCCAGACCATGACACAATTATACAAATTTCCATGGCAGTAGAACAATGTCCGTGTTCAAGAGTTCGAGCATAACCAAGAACTTCAATTTGTTGCGAATTGTGATGAAGACAATTTACACACACACGTCACCTTCCTCCTCTTCCTCTGTCTAAAAGAGGCAACTTGTAAAGAGTAATTCACTTGTTTGATTTCTAATTGCATTCAAAATTATTTAATTTCAATCTCATCCAACTGCCGTATATATTTGTGCACTGTATGCCATCAGTCGCGAAAGACAATGCACAAGTACGTTCACATGTGTTAATTTAGCGTCGTAAAATCGAGGTTACCAATATTTCTTTTATTCCATCAAAGTCCTTTCAAAATCGGCTTGGTTATTTCCTTTAAATTCTAAAAATAGGTTCAAAGTTAATGTGAGCTTTAAAACTTGCATTGTAACTATGCAGTCCACATCCTCTACCATGACAAGTAGACAAAGGCACCGAACTTCCGAGCCATGCTTTTCAAACATAACTGAAAAGAAGACACATTCATTTTTTTTTAAACGCCTGAAAAACCTGAAGCAAAGGCTGGTATCTTGGAACGTTTTCAAACAACTTTGATAAAACCGATGTGGGAACAATTTACACATCAACATACTCTAAAATACATCGACCTGTTACCACGTAATGCCAACGATTGCTATTAATCGTACGATTGTAGCAATAGATGTACTTGCTCCAGAAGAAGTGAAACCAAAAAACAAAATGACTGTGATTGCTTGGAATGTTAACAGCCAGGAGGAACAAAGTATTAAACAAATGTACTTTTGACAAAGGTTATTTCATAAATGGACGACAGAGTTGGTTCTTGTCACAGGATAAATACGTGGACGTGATTCTCGTGTATGAACTGGAAGATATGAACGGAGAAATAAAAGGAAAGGAACTTTGTTCTTGCCTGAGATGCAAAGAGTGACCAAGAAAGAAGACGACGTGTCCTATACCGGAAGCATTGTCTATCGATGAACACGTAATGTGGAACAACATCTGATAGAAGAAGTCCATGTTTGCTGAAAAGGATATCCACTTAAATTTTGATCTTTGGGTTGCTCCTACAAATGTCATTGAATATAAAAGGAAGTAAAAGTTCCCTCAATGCCGTTAAACACTGCTACCTTTCTTTCTCATATTTCTTCTCTTTGGGAACTACAAAACCCCCAGTCGGTGTGGTAACGAGAATATGTCCCTAAAAAGCAAGCCGTATTCTTGCTAAATCTTTGTTGTTTATTTGTGTCCCTGGAACAGCTATTGGAAATTTTAATTTGCAAAATTAATATAAACAATCAAGGACTATTTTAACCAGTTTTATTGGTTATCTTCTTCCCAGACCATCTTTAAAGTATACCGACAGTAACAGCAGCGCCAACAACGACAGCCTCGTGGCAAACGTCAGTCATAAGTGATTCAATCACAGAAAAGCCATTTTTGGATAATCATCCTATGACAACGAACGAAGTTTCTGAGACCAGGTTCATAGAACTCCGAATAACCAATTTTATTATAAATTAACGTATGTTGACATACATCAGTGGGAGAAAATATCACTTTTATCGCCATAATGGCAACGTTACTGTTGAACTACTATCGATTCCATTGAGGAACAACATATGCTTTTTATGCATTCCTCAGACTTTTAATATTTATACCCTTTTTATGCTTATTCGTCTCTTGTTCTCTCACTATCTCTATGCCCCTTACTCACTCTCCCCATCAGATTGAATACATCTTAAAATCTGCAAAGTCATTTGACTCTCTGTTATACGTATATGTAATCAACAAAAGACGCCGTCACGAATTCCTATAAACGAACCTCAAAAGCATGCTCAGGTATTAACTGTTGTATAATTAAATTTCAACATGAATCATGCAAATGGTCTGTGACTGAACTTATATCACCTGTTATTATTCTATACTCTGTGCCACCCATACACCTGGTAAACTGAACGACAAATAGCACACCATCTTTGGAGAAACTTATGATTACATTTAGTAATATAATTGTTTGAGTAGCACTTTCAACTTTCATAAGAGTGATAATCGTTATGAAAATGATGTAGAAATCAATTGATTTTTTAATATTGATTGCAAACCAAAATTAAGTGACAAACAAAATTTGGATGCTGTGTCAGTAACATAAACATATTACATACCTAGCAGCAAATAACAGTTACGCATGAATGCAAACATAGATAAAAAAAATAAAAAATCTTACAAGCAAACTCACATGTATTAGAAAAATCCTTGTTTCATGATATTTCGCTTTTCAAGCATTCTGTCATGTTGCTATGTACCCAACCTTCGCAATCTTTGCTGTATCAAACCGCCCAAGGAAAGTTCTTACGAAAATAAAAATCTCTTAATTTTCCCATTAATTTGACTAAATATAAAATATGAAGCTTTATGTATACAATCTAAATGTTTAAGTAGTCGCTGTCCTAGGATCAATTTAAAATCTTGGAACTTCTTTTCATCGATGTAAAGCCGTTAATCGCATTTACACTGAATGGAGAAATAAAAGATTTTCTCCTTAAATCTACTATTTCGTAGTAGATATAAGGAACTATTTGACTCATGAAGTAAGAGAGTTTTGTATTGTCGCCAGTGGCTTCACGAGGCAATATTTATTTGGATATTGGCATAATGTATATCTTCGACGCAGTCAATCCATATTGCTACTTGTTATTTATATTCTGTTACAAAACCTTTTTTGAAACAAATACCTTTGAAAACTTGTACATGCAGATGTCATCCCCCACACCTCTCCTTATCTGCTAATTTACGTCACTATTCGAGTAAATTGTGGTAACATAACGGGGTACTATAAAAGTGGCGGTCTGGCTTCTGCAAATGCCGTGTGATATGCATACTCTAGACATAGATCTTACCTTCTAAGTTTAACGAAAACTTGAGATAAAAACAATTTTAAATTATGATGTACTAATATCGATAAATTTTATAATGAGATGATTTAAATATATTTTATACATAAGTAGTCGCTTCCCACAATTAAATAATTTTCTTTTAAAGAAAATGCACATAAAAATAAATTGTCTGTATGTTTCTATTTTCAACTGTTGAAAGATAAATCTTAGACAAATATTACATAGATAGATCAATACACAGATAGATCCGGTTACTTTTCCAAGTTAATAAGTGAAGGTCAAGACAGCATTGATATATGCGTGTCTCAGCACGAGACCTCCAAGCATGATCTTGACTTTTATTCATGGATACACCCTATATATAAGTAAGCGTCCTTGTATAGAATTCATACAGCATCCTACTATCATTTACAGAGAACTTTCGATCACCCAGGATGAAAACAACTTTACTTTTGGCTCTGGTTTTGCTGATTGCTGTAATAGGTATGTAAAATAATACGAAACTAGAAGCATTCGCTATTTAATTTACCAGATTTGCTATTAGACAACAATTTACCCAAAGGTACATAGATGGCAACCCATACTTCCTGACATTAATCTAATTTTACCGACTTTGTATCTGAGCCATTGCCATTCCATAGTTAAGTCAACTTCAAATAGTAAGAAACATATTTGAAGACTCTTTCATACTGACGTTTCAGATGAATTATTTAGCATTTACATATAATACGATTGCGGCTTCAGAAGAAATTCCTGACAGTTTGATGGTAGAATGATCATGTCTTATTTACCCTAAAGCCTTTGTTCAAGCAATGGAATAGAATTTTGAATACATTTGAATTGAAAACGATGATAAAAATAAGTCATCTTCATTAAGCAATTTCTATAACAGCAGTTATATGTGAGTGGCATTGTCTTCGCCCGTCAGTCAAATATAATAAATTGTCGGAATTTATCCAGTAGTCTAGACCACACACACACACACACACACACACACACACACACACACACACACACACACATATATATATATACCCGCCGCCATATATATATATATATATTATATATATATATATATATATATATATATATATATATATATATATATATATATATATATATATATATATATACTAGATGCTGTTGTGATGCACATCTCTTACGTAGAAAATTTTGATATTTGCATTAGTTGTCTATCTACTGCTGAAACATCCATATAGATATAATAAATAACTTAGCGGGTACATTTGAATTTTCATGTATGTTCGATTTATATTTTCGTTCGATCAATTTGCTACCTTATGCAGTTGTTTCTTTAATTCCGAAATGTGTAATGTATAATAAATCTCGTTTTTCTAACGTTTTGAACATCATCATCATCATCATCATCATCATCAATCCCTTGACCCAAGAGGTCGACGAGGCACTACATTTGACTTTGCAACCAATTCTCTCCATCTTTCCCGGTTCTCTACTGCCCTTTTGGGAATCTCCAAATCCCATGCCTGTCCCACCTCATTTTCTGTTTGCTTCTTCTTCTGCACCCTGGCACTGTGCCTTGCAAGATTGTTTATGCCAGTCCAGATGATCTTGAGACATGACCATACGACTTCAGTTTGCGCTTTTTTACAGTGGTCAAGAGGTCTTCATAGGAACCGATGGCTCATTGGATCCTGTTGTGGACTTCTTCGTTGGTTACATGGTCAATGTATGAGATACCCAAGATCTTGCGGTAGCATCTCATTTCGAAGGTTTTAATCCTTCTTTGTAGATTTGGTGCGAGCGTCCATGTTTCACAAGCATACAAAAATATAGATATGACAATCGAGCACATCATCCTTAATTTGGAACCGAAAACAATGTTGGTATCTTTCCATATTGGTCTCAGTCTTGTTATTGCTGCTGTTGTCTGGGCAATCCTGAAAAGCACTTCTGGTTTGGAGCCCTTCTGTGATAATTGTTCCCAAGTACTTAAAGCTTGTGACTCTTTCCAGCTTCTGTCCACTGATCTTTATTTCTGCACTGATACCATTGGTGTTGTTTGTCATCAATTTGTTTTTTTCGGCGCTAATCTCCATACCGTATGCTGTGGAGGTTGTGTCGAGACTCTCAGCCAAGTCAGCCAGTTCTTTTTCATCTCCTGCTAAACCATCAATATTATCTGCAAAGCGATGATTGGTGATTGTTCTTCCTCCGATGCTGACAGTGCCCTTGTGGTCATGCAATGCATCCTCCATGATGCTCTCCAGGAAAATGTTGAAGAGTGTAGGTGACAGTATACATCCCTGTGTGACTCCAACTGTTGTTCGAAACCAATCTACCTGCTGCCATTGATGAGGACAGTACTGGCGGCTTTGTCATAGAGGTGCTCAACAACCTACACCAAGTTTGAGTTCATGTTGTACTTCCTCATTGTTGCCCATAAGGCTGCATGCCATACCCTATCAAAGGCCTTTTTGAAATCTATAAAGACGTGGTATAGATTCTGCTGATGCTGAAGGTATTTCTCGCAAAGGAGTCTGAGATTGAAGATTTGTTCTGTGCTGCTCCTCCCTGCTCGGAAGCCAGCCTTCTCTTCAGCAATAATTTTCTCTGCTTGCGGATTTAGTCCGTTGAGAATTATCTTCAACATGAATTTGCTTGGGTGACTGATCAAACTGATGGTTCTGTAGTTTTGGCATAGCTGTAGGTTTCCTTTCTTGGGGAGCAAGATGACTAAGGATTGAGTCCATGTGGTGGGCCATACTTCTGTCTGCCATATCTTGTTGCAGATTGCTGTTAGGACTGTGACTATCTATTCTCCTCCTGCTTGAATGAGCTTTTCTGGTATGTTGTAAATGCGGGCTGACTTTCTTTAGTGACCTAACTGCAATTTATACATCTTCACGAAGAATGTGGTTGTCATCAATTTCTTCTGCCTGAGGGCAATTTAGTACAGCTGGATCTCCTTGGGTGTTATGACTATACAAATCTGAGCAGTATTCTGTCCATCGCTTGAGGATCTCTTGATCTTCTGTGAGGCATTTTGCTGATTTGTCTTGAATTGTGATAGTTTTCCCTTGGTTATGGGTTGTGAGATCTTTCACCAGTTGATATGCCACTTTTGCTGTCATTTCTACTCGGGTAGGTTTGAACATAATGCTCAGTAAAAGACAACGAAAGGAACTTTAATCCATGGATTTTCATTTGTTTTCCCGTCACAAGGAAATGTTTCATGCAAGTTCAAGAAATGTAGCCAGGTATATAAATTCTTGTTTTATTCTTTCCCAACCAAATTCATAACCACAATTGTTTATGTGAATAGCCTAACAGATTTGGATACGAATTTATAATTCTTCTTAACTTGCTATTGTCCTGGGTAGTAAAGGGTAAGACAAAAATGTAATTTTGGGCAAAGCTTCCAGTAATATTTCCGATCTAAGGTTTTTACTAGTTAGTTTAGAAATAGCATGGATGACAAAGATAACGAGGAAGACACTTCTCCAATTAACTGGTATTTCATGAATTTGTGCCATAGCTTGTCGTCTCTGCAAATAAATTTTGTAAAATTTGTTAAGTAACAGATTTCCGTACTGCATACAGTAAGAAAGTTATGGGAGGCATACACATAGAATAAAGGAACAACCAAGATATTCAAATATTTGTCTCGAAAAAGAAATCATATATTAGCAACGCTAAACGTATAATGCATAAAAAGTTGTCCCCGAGTATACATGATTATATGCGCGAATTGAGAGAAGCGTGTGTTACTGGAAAATAATTATTTGCCAGGAAACGTTTTATCTAAAAATAACGAGTCTTCTGTCATGTTCAAATTTTTCTCCTGCACTAGGCATACCAGCAGTACAGGCCGGTTGGGGATGTCCTTTCGATCCGACAGAATGTGACCGCCATTGTAGAGAAGATCTAAAATGCAAAGAAGGCTACTGTAGATGGTCGAGATTGTGGTTGGTGTGCAAATGTGATGATTGTTAAAACACAGGTAAGAAAAGAGTATTATCCTTGAAGAGTAGTTGAATTATTTATTAATTGACTCATTAATTGATTACTGGAAATTGCTAAAATTGCTGGAGTGTTTAATAACCTAGACAACTTTAAGCCCATCCCACTCAAACACAAGAACCAGTTGTCGCAGTTGTAGTGGATGTATCCAAACCAGACTGATTATGGTTTTAGGTCGTTATGGGTGAAATCATATATTTTTGTACACAAAAAACTCTGTTAATAATGTCAGATCTAGCAGCACAAATAAAGTCTGACTCACATATTTGCAGTTTTCATCACTGGGGACTCTTTGGAAAAGAAGATACATTTGTAAAAGAATATTGAACCGATCCTGGCTGATGCTAAGAAAATAATAGAAAAGCAATGTATATGTTAACAAATATAGTTTTTATTTATGCATTATTGCCAAACGTGTATTTCGTTTCCACTTGATCATCCAAATAGTTGAGCTGGGTACCCCCAAAAACTCTGTACCGCTATATTTCCAAAAGCACCGCGATATGTACCATGGTATATCACGATTATATTAGAGACCAAGAATTCAATGTGCTTGGGCAGGTATCTGATCTGATTTATAGCAAAATAACACCATATCATCCATGATAGTTTTAGGAATAAATATTAATTATTTTGAGATGTAAGAACAGAAAATATTTCAGTTCAAACGAAACTCGCGGCCGATAATTAAATGGCAAGTACCTTGCGTTTGCTGTGTGTATGTTAATTGCTATATAAGTTGTAATCTAAAATCTTGAATTAATGTGGGATGATTAAGCGTAAACTATATTGCTGATACTGGGAAAGACATCTTGCTGATATTAGAGAGACTTTTAAAGAAATATGTAGTGCTGACACTGAAGAATACAATTTTCTAGCTACACTATTGATATGATAGGCAAGGAATAATTAGTGGGATGCCAACACCCGGGCAAGCTATTTATCAGAGAGGGCCAGCAAACATTATACATACTTACTCCACTAACGAGAAAATATTTAGAAATTATTTATAGTTCAGACAAGTGCACTCCTGAAAATCGTAGGATGATTCGCAGTCTTACAAATGAATACATACGCATAACATACTCACAATCGCTAGTAAATAACTATAACATTACCTTTGGGTTGTTTTGTTTTCAAAATCCGAATTTTTTTCTTGTGAATTTTGCGTGTTTCCCAAATCTCTTTCACAACAATTCATTTAGCAACAGCGTTGGCATACGTGACACTTGTCAAAGATGTGATTAAACCATCATAAATAGAATTATATTTTTCGCCCTTAATTTGTGACACATAAAACATTTTTGTAAAAACAAACGATTTTAAAAAAATTTTTTGGTCATAAAAATCGCAGCAAGATTCGTAGGTAATTCCTTACTGACGGAAACTACCGACATACCGGTACAGTGAAAAGTACCGTGGTACGTACCACCAGAACAAATACTGCGATAAACCGGTATACCGGTAATATCACGCACCTTTAATAACTAGCAACTGCGAACCCAAAATATTATGTTTAATACGTTTGATCAGATGCCAAAGTAACTGGTAATTCTTTGATAGATTCACGAGAGTAATATACTTTACCTGGGATATTTTAAAGTATTTGGAAAGTGTTTCATATATAATTTATGAAAAAATTAGATCATTAAACTACTACAATTAAAAATATATCAAGACAATATTGAATAAATTCCAAGGAAAATATAAGGAGCATCACAAAGGATGCTTTCTTAAGTAAGAAAGTTTATCATTAGAATGACATGTAACCTTTGATAAACACAAACGTGATACAAACGGAACTGATACGAAAGCTGAATTCACTGTCACAGCTTTTAATCTTGATTTAGTTCCGTTCCACGTATAATTGTTAATTACTTTCAGTGATAGAAATGTTTCCATTAAATATTATTGCTATTCAAGATGTATATGTTTACGTTGATATTTTTCTTACAATTAAGAAAAAAGTAATTTCTGACAGCTATTCGGCACTGGAAAAAGCATACAAAGACTATTTATTTAAACGCAGCTTGAAACAAATATTCTTTAGATAACTGGTAAAGTTAAACTATTGACATCTTCACCTGAAACCAACTGAACAAAGTTGACGACTACATCTATAATACCGTCATGCAACAATATTTCAAGATCTTTGCATTACCGGAGAGTCAAATGTGAAGCAGTATTTGGAAATTTAAATTTTCCAGCCATTTGTATTTAATTATTTCAGTTGTTGTTGTTGTGGGGCTTAACGCCATTTTTCAGCACACGATAGGCTATACATGGCGGCCAGTATTAATGGTGGAGGAAGAAAGCGGGAAATCCGCGGAAAGAACCACCGACCCACGAGAAGCTACTGGCAAGCTTTTTCACATATCCACTAATTATTTCAGGCTGACACCTCTAAAGATGAATATTACACCGGTAGAGAGCCTTATCTTTAAGATTTAAAACTATTTTCTACCAGAATGGTTGAGACGTCCTCAAGCTCACTGTTACAATTTGCTTCTCTTATTTCCTTTCAGCATCGACCCCACGAGCTTAGAGTCTGAAGGCAAGATAGTTACAAAGACAGGATAAGGACTCTGCTCCAAAACATTATAATATTTTTGGACACAAGTCATTTACATTTCATATCTATAATAACTAATAAAAGATTCGTTCACTCCTTTGTTGTTGTTCTTAATATTGATCAGAAAATCATGCAGACAGTAGATTTGTCCATATGTTCATCTTTTTTTTCTATTTATCCAAAGACTAGATTTCTGTTACAATCTCCGTCATGCATTTTGAGACACAGGAGTACCAATTATCATAACTACTTTACATATGAAAAATGTAGAATAGATACTTCAAGACTTAGATCAGATTTTTAATATTTGTCTACATTTCAGTTAGTGTTGTTGCTATCATGTAAGTAAACTGCGAGCAACACGTATATTACAAACGGAAACTGTATTAGCGAGCTCACATACTTTGAGACAACTATTTTGAAAAAAAATTAATGGTTTCATACGGATGACGATAGTCACTTCTCCGACTATATATAAATGATTAGACCATTGTTAGGTGTCCTGACATTTGCAGTTTGGTGATTGAAACTGTAGTCAAAATCAAAGTAGGATTTCAAGGGGCTGGATAGAGTATTCGGCTGTGATGAAATTGTTGAGAAGTTTTATTTCTGATACATCGTCTATAATTGTTCATTCCCTTACCTTAAGAAAGTCTTTTCGCATAAATATTTGTTGGCGCAAAGTTTCCTAGTCAGAGTCCAAAATGAGGTTTCTAATGATAAATCCCAGCCTTTGATTAATATTTAGAGTTACCCCTGTATATCAACTCTTGAAATTGTCAATATTGTGGCATTCTTTTTCAGATTATAATGTGTCTGTCTTCTTAGCTGAAAGGTCCCGTTGCTACATTATAGCTTCAGTTCAATCTAGCCATCTTCGCTAGCCAATCAAAATTAAGTTGTTCAAATTTGCACACTGTTCACACATGATCGAGACAAGGGGAGCACACAACGTGAATGTACTATAAATAAGCAATTTTCCACTGCCGGTCCCAAACCTTTCGTTCAAGTACACCTGCAATGGCTTCTCTCTGGTACTTAGTTTAGAATCTACAAGAAACGATATTAGTCCTCCGATGATTTAAATAATAATGATGTCATCAAAGCTGCTACAACAGATCGTCGCTAATACGATTCCGTCAAAAACCACGATGATATCAGCAAGCTCAACCAATCCTGAGTTCAACGTTAGCTTTCCAACTGCGATTCCAGCAAAGGAAAAAGTACTAGCACAATTGCCAGTGTATGATAGCTAGCCAAATATTATATCAGTCATTCGGTGGGTTGGAAGCAAATAATTCAATGGTATTTGCGTATAAAAACCAACCCGATGGAACACCAGACTGGAATGTTGTGGTTATGCCTACGGGCATTTATTAGATCGAAGAAATCAACGATGAATTTCAACGCAGAATCAAATCTATCACAGGAAATGAATCCAAAATCGCTATCACGGTTCATGAGCCAACATTGTCAGCCGCGATAGAAATATCAACGCCTGACTACAGCGTCGATATATATCATTCGTCGATTCGAAAAGTGGCAGGATGGCCAGAAGTACAACCTCCAGCACGTGCAGCGATACCGCAGACGAATCGATATGATTACAACACAGATAAACGAATACTTTTGAAACTTCCAGAGTATCGAACAAATTTCCATGGTAGTATATAAGTACACGGGTAAACGATGAAATATTTTATTGCGCCTGATGGTGAAAGGCTTCCTAAGATGATAAGAACTCTATATATTTATGACGATGATAAAAAGCCGATCATCGATGAAAAATTTATCAAATCATTTTCCGACTCAATTAAATCTGAATACCAACGGGTACTCGGTGATCTACGAAGTTTGTGTTCCAGTATAACACAATATTACAACGACGATACGCGTCAACAAATCATTGAAATGATACATTTAATCCAGGTTGCATCAGATCTCTTTTTTGTCAATCGGGATATCGTCGGAACAATGATTGCATCTGTGATAAATTCGCTGATTTTCTCGGACCCCCCATAACGCAATAACACTTAAACAATTATTTCTCGGACATTATAAAATAACCGAAACAGATTTACCAAGATTTATGATGCCATAATTTAACTTCCGCGAGCTATTATAAACCTTCAATGATATCATCGATGAATATTTTCCAGCGATATTAGAATCATGGAGAAAAATAGCCCACCGGCAAACATCCTCAAGCACAACAATGATCCTCACGGTGAAGGTCGTCATATTTCACCAGGTGTTGTCGCGATCACATCAACGATGTATTCAATCTTGTATGTGACGCTATCGATGGCAGCTATCAAGGAGATCTTGAAAAATGCAGTCAGGCCCAGCAGGGATACATTTTATATACATTTATGCCTCAAGTACCCCCTGAATTTTTTATTGTATTAGAACCTGTTAATCCGGTTTATCTATGATTATGATTATGTCATAATCCGCTATTATCACGGATATATTTCAAACATACTGACCAGCACGGATACCTTCTTTATTTAAGAGTAGAATTTTGAATATAAATCTGTATGTTAAGATCATAGATCTTCATGGTAGAGTTTATTTGTAAAAGGACCAGATCGTTATTGTAGATCGTCAAAATCAGGATTTTGTGAAAGAAAAAAAAATTTATGTATCTGAGTCGAAGTTATACGAACGTGGCGTTTTACAAACGCTACGAACAATTATTTATGTGGTTTTATATATGTACCAACACGCGATAGATTTTGTATACAACAAAGAGGTACTCGGAAGTGCCGTCAGAACAATCTTGACACTTCCCCACACAGAAATATTTAGTGTTAATTTACTTATTGATGAATACGGCGATGAAACATTTTGTTAACGCAGGAATAGTTAAATGAACTGCAACGAGAACATATTATTACAGTTGTATGTGATAGAAATCAGATTTTGAATTATGCGCATTCTTGCCTAAAATTTGATAAGCTTAAAGGAATATTCTGATTCAGAATTTAAAAACAATATTTTTTTTACTATAGTCAGAAATGAATTATTCCTATTGTTTCACACTTTAACTTTGTTTAGCTGTTACCAGTGACGTTTACACCGCTTTTACTTTCACAATCCGTTATAACTTTCACTTTGTTTAGCTGTTACAATCACTTTCACTTTCACCAGTGACTTTGTCACCGGGTTTACAATCGGACATACTATTTTTAACCGTCTTACACGCGCATTCACAATATTTTTTGCTCCAGACTCGTGAGACATTTCTGATCTAATTTTCTCAATCGCGTGTGCAAGTGAAACAAATTGTTCAACTTGTGTATCATCGACGGTCGCCAAGGATTGTATCATTGACTGTTGGAGTAATTTAATGAACCTATATTCGGCTGGTAAGGTATATCTACCTTGTTATCGTTGTTCCTGCAGTAATTCAAAATCACAAATAATTTTTTCAGGATCAAGTTTATCAGAAATTTGGATACCATCATCATGTAATTTTTCAATCGCAGAAATGGTAGCATTAATATTTTCAAAATTCATTATATAATAAATATCTGTTTAAAAGAAACGAATATTTGTATTCCTCAACTAGGAATGTATTTACAGTATATAAGGATGGCACAACACATATTTACAGTATATATACAATATTAACTATTATATACAGAATATACAATCTTATCTATTTACAGTATATATAATTTTACGTCCATCAGGCATTTGTATTGATCAGTGTTAATTTAAGCGCAGACACAACGTAAGTGATCCCCTAGATTGCCAAACGACGTTCTAGCAGTGATCCGAGCGACCCGACCTCCGATGTCTAGTCAGGAAATTAGCACAGATCGATGACATACACCACGTTGGATTTCAAACTCTAAGGACGGCACATACATGTAATTCTGGCACCCCTAATTGCGGGAATGCAATATATACCTTCACTTTGACTCACTTACCAGACCATGACACAATTATAAAAATTTCCATGGCAGTAGAACATTGTCCGTGTTCAAGAGTTCGAGCATAACCAAGAACTTCAATTTGTTGCGAATTGTGATGAAGACAATTTACACACACACACGTCACCTTCCTCCTCTTCCTCTGTCTAAAAGAGGCAACTTGTAAAGAGTAATTCATTTGTTTGATTTCTAATTGCATTCAAAATTATTTAATTTCAATCTCATCCAACTGCCGTATATATTTGTGCACTGTATGCCATCAGTCGCGAAAGACAATGCACAAGTACGTTCACATGTGTTAATTTAGCGTCGTAAAATCGAGGTTACCAATATTTCTTTTATTCCATCAAAGTCCTTTCAAAATCGGCTTGGTTATTTCCTTTAAATTCTAAAAATAGGTTCAAAGTTAATGTGAGCTTTAAAACTTGCATTGTAACTATGCAGTCCACATCCTCTACCATGACAAGTAGACAAAGGCACCGAACTTCCGAGCCATGCTTTTCAAACATAATTGAAAAGAAGACACATTCAATTTTTTTTAACGCCTGAAAAACCTGAAGCAAAGGCTGGTATCTTGGAACGTTTTCAAACAACTTTGATAAAACCGATGTGGGAACAATTTACACATCAACATACTCTAAAATACATCGACCTGTTACCACGTAATGCCAACGATTGCTATTAATCGTACGATCGTAGCAATAGATGTACTTGCTCCAGAAGAAGTGAAACCAAAACACAAAATGACTGTGATTGCTTGGAATGTTAACAGCCAGGAGGAACAAAGTATTAAACAAATGTACTTTTGACAAAGGTTATTTCATAAATGGACGACAGAGTTGGTTCTTGTCACAGGATAAATACGTGGACGTGATTCTCGTGTATGAACTGGAAGATATGAACGGAGAAATAAAAGGAAAGGAACTTTGTTCTTGCCTGAGATGCAAAGAGTGACCAAGAAAGAAGACGACGTGTCCTATACCGGAAGCATTGTCTATCGATGAACACGTAATGTGGAACAACATCTGATAGAAGAAGTCCATGTTTGCTGAAAAGGATATCCACTTAAATTTTGATCTTTGGGTTGCTCCTACAAATGTCATTGAATATAAAAGGAAGTAAAAGTTCCCTCAATGCCGTTAAACACTGCTACCTTTCTTTCTCATATTCCTTCTCTTCGGAACTACAAACCCCCAGTTGGTATGGTAACGAGCATATGTCCCTAAAAAGCAAGCCGTGTTCTTGCTAAATCTTTGTTGTTTATTTGTGTCCCTGGAACAGCTATTGGAAATTTTAATTTGCAAAATTAATATAAACAATCAAGGACTATTTTAACCAGTTTTATTGGTTATCTTCTTCCCAGACCATCTTTAAAGTATACCGACAGTAACAGCAGCGCCAACAACGACAGCCTCGTGGCAAACGTCAGTCATAAGTGATTCAATCACAGAAAAGCCATTTTTGGATAATCATCCTATGACAACGAACGAAGTTTCTGAGACCAGGTTCATAGAACTCCGAATAACCAATTTTATTATAAATTAACGTATGTTGACATACATCAGTGGGAGAAAATATCACTTTTATCGCCATAATGGCAATGTTACTGTTGAACTACTATCGATTCCATTGAGGAACAACATATGCTTTTTATGCATTCCTCAGACTTTTAATATTTATACCCTTTTTATGCTTATTCGTCTCTTGTTCTCTCACTATCTCTATGCCCCTTACTCACTCTCCCCATCAGATTGAATACATCTTAAAATCTACAAAGTCATTTGACTCTCTGGTATACGTATATGTAATCAACAAAACACGCCGTCACGAATTCCTATAAACGAACCCCAAAAGCATGCTCAGGTATTAACTGTTGTATAATTAAATTTCAACATGAATCATGCAAATGGTCTGTGACTGAACTTATATCACCTGTTATTATTCTATACTCTGTGCCACCCATACACCTGGTAAACTGAACGACAAATAGCACACCATCTTTGGAGAAACTTATGATTACATTTAGTAATATAATTGTTTGAGTAGCACTTTCAACTTTCATAAGAGTGATAATCGTTATGAAAACGATGTAGAAATAAATTGATTTTTTAATATTGATTGCAAACCAAAATTAAGTGACAAACAAAATTTGGATGCTGTGTCAGTAACATAAACATATTACATACCTAGCAGCAAATAACAGTTACGCATGAATGCAAACATAGATAAAAAAAATAAAAAATCTTACAAGCAAACTCACATGTATTAGAAAAATCCTTGTTTCATGATATTTCGCTTTTCAAGCATTCTGTCATGTTGCTATGTACCCAACCTTCGCAATCTTCGCTGTATCAAACCGCCCAAGAAAAGTTCTTACGAAAATAAAAATCTCTTAATTTTCCCATTAATTTGACTAAATATAAAATATGAAGCTTTATGTATGCATTCTAAATGTGTAAGTAATCGCTGTCCTAAAATCAATGTAAAATCTTGGAACGTCTTTTCATCGATGTAGAGCCGTTAATCGCATTTACACTGAAAGGAGAAATACAAGCTTTTCTCCTTAAATCTACTATTTCGTAGTAGATATAAGGAACTATTTGACTCATGAAGTAAGAGAGTTTTGTATTGTCGCGAGTGGCTTCACGAGGCAATATAATCTTTCCACTTCAGTCGTGCAATATTTATTTGGATATTGGCCTAATGTATATCTACGACGCAGTCAATCCATATTGCTACTTGTTATTTATATTCTGTTACAAAACCTTTTTTTGAAACAAATACCTTTGAAAACTTGTACATGCAGATGTCATCCCCCACACCTCCCCTTATCTGCTAATTTACGTCACTATTCGAGTAACTTGTGGTAACATAATGGGGCACTATAAAAGTGGCGGCCTGGCTTCTGCAAATGCCGTGTGATATGCGTAGTCTAGACATTGATCTTACCTTATAAGTTTAAGGAAAACTTGTGATAAAAACAATTTTAAATTATGATGTACTAATATTGATAAATTTTATAATGAGATAATTTAAATATATTTTATACATAAGTAGTCTCTTCCCACAATTAAATAATTTTCTTTTAAAGAAAATGCACACAAAAATAAAATTTCTGTATGTTTCTATTTTCAACTGTTGAAAGATAAATCTCAGACAAATATTACATAGATAGATCAATACACAGATAGATCCGGTTAGTTTCCCCAAGTTAATAAGTGAAGGTCAAGATAATAGTGATATATCCGTGTCTCAGCACGAGACCTCCAAGTATGATCTTGACCTTTATTCATGGATACACCCTATATATAAGTAAGCGTCCTTGTATAGAATTCATACTGCATCCTACTATCATTTACAGAGAATTTTCGATCATCCAGGATGAAAACAACTTTACTTTTGGCTCTGGTTTTGCTGATGTCTGTAATAGGTATGTAAAATAATACGAAACTAGAAGCATTCGCTATTTAATTTACCAGATTTGCTTTTAAACAACAATTTACCCAAAGGTACATAGATGGAAACGCTTACTTCGTTACCTGAATCTAATTTTACCGACTTTGTATCTGAACCATTGCTATTCCATAGTTAAAACAACTTCAAATAGTAAGAAATATATTTGAAGACTCTTTCATACTGACGTTTCAGATGAATTATTTAGTATTTACATATAATACGATTGCGGTTTCAGAAGAAATTCCTGACAGTTTGATGGTAGAATGATCATGTCTTATTTACTCTAAAGCCTTTGTTCAAGCAATGGAATAGAATTTTGAATACATTTGAATTTAAAACGATGATAAAAATAAGTCATCTTCATTAAGCAATTTCTATAACAGCAGTTATATATGAGTGGCATTGTCTTCGCCCGTCAATCAAATATAATAAATTGTCGAAATTTATCCAATAGTCTAGACTATATATATATATATATATATATATATCACATACATTAAAAAATAACATGCATTTATAGTGTTGGTATAAAGCAATTTGATATACCAATACTATTGGTATTTCAAATTGTGATCCGCCCATGGCGCAATAATACGCATATATAAACATTCTCGCGAGCGTCTGCAGTTGATTCTAGATCAATGATCAATTTCCACAAATTAGTCACTAGTGACGTATGAAAAATAATGATGAAAAGTATTAATAATCCCCGTTTTCTAAATTCATTTAATATGGTACACATTTTCATAACAATCCTTTCTGCTTTCTGTTCTCCTCTCCCCTCTCAAGCATAACGGACAAACTGCGCAGAAATGTGGAATGAGAGAGAAAAGGAATTTGGGCTGGATTAAAACCTTGAAATAGAAATTACACCAAGTAACCTACAAGAATATGGTTCGTCGTAACGATGCGTGTGCACTTTCCTTGGGATTTATCAACAGTGTTTATCAATGATACAATGTTGCAAACCAGTAAATTCCTCGGTTACGTGGTACACATACTGTGATGTATTTAATGTTATGTTTTTTTGTTTTTTTCTTAAACATACCATAATGTTCTAAAAAATCGATTATTATTATTTAAATATGAAAATGTCCAATGCTCTCTCTCTGTCTCTCTCTCTCTCTCTCTCTCTCTCTCTCTCTTGACCATCGTAGCAGGATACGGGCTAAAATCTATGAAATGGCGAACGTAGAGGATTTTCCGACAATATCTCTGGACTTATGAATGATGGTAAAAGTTAAGTCAAACCGACCAAAGGATGTGTGTGAGAGAGAGAGAGAGAGAGAGAGAGAGAGAGAGAGAGAGAGAGAGAGAGTTTGTGCTGTTGCTAAAGCAGAATAATGACTTAGATCAACTGTAAATATATTAAAATATTTTAATTACCTCTTGTTGGTTCGTCAGTTGGCTTAGTTTCTATTCCACATTAATTTCCATGCTTTTTTTTTTAAGGGTGTAGCTATCCAAGTGTTGCTACTGCTCTACTTTATCATTACAACCATCTTTCATGTTTAAATCATAACTGTGTATTATATTGATTTAATGAATGTGGAGAAAAATAGAAACCAAGAAAAGAAAACAATCAACTTATCAATATGCAGAGGCGATTGTAAATAGCCACTACGGCAGAGAACTACATTTTGTAGCGGACACACTCGGGGATGTGAGGAGTTCATTCACTAGGTCAATACACGGCTGCCTGTAGTAAATCTGAACCCCGTTCAAAGGGCAAATATATGTATTTGT
>JAECUM010014946.1:0-30722 GCA_016617855.1 Megalonaias nervosa | reverse complement strand
TAACTGGAATAAAATCTGGAGCATGAAATTTTAAATTACATTGATCATGAGCCGCTCCTCGGTACTGTCCGGTCAAATGACAATGATCATGTACTTTATTGTTCCTAACGTTGTCAGGGTCAAAAGCTTTTTCACAAATATAACAAATTTCTGCTTGCTCATGATCAGATTCTTGCTGAGGTGTTAATTTAATCATTGGAGTTACTCTTTTCAAACGAGCAAATATATTATCAACTTCGCTGTTCAACTGCTTGAGAAGCCAGACAGCTGGATTTTTACCGCGATATAATTTAATTGGTTTAGATAACCTCGAATCAGTACAACAAACTATCTTATACGCTACTCCGCACGGAACATGATTTTGAGTTTTTCTTGTACTCGATTGATTAGGATTATTTTCTACTCCAAGTACTGGTTGAAGTAAACATTCAAAATCAGCGTATATGACGAAAGGAATTTTTAGTTTGTGATTGTGATTGACAAACTGTAATAAACTATTTTCTTTGGACGGCATTGTTATTCGTTGTACATCACTACAGTACTGCAAATGCTTTTGTAATTTTTCATTGTCATTACAACCGTGCAAGCAGCGATAACAAAAGAACGTTTTCTTCTTTCGTTTATTATACTGTCCGCCAACTAGTCCATTAAAGTTTTTGATCCAAACATAATGATTTTTATAAAACAGTAAATTTATAGTCGATTGTGAAGCTTTTTCTGAAATATATCTTGGATATACGTTTTCTTTTTCATCTAGTCCGAAAACGTTAATCGAAATATTATTTTGCTTTTCAAACTTTGGTATTTGATTTTCTACCACTGGAAAGTCAATATCTTTAAAATTTAATCTTAACACGTGACTAATATACTTCTCAACGCGATCAGCGTGTTTTTCTGCTGGAAATAGTGCGGAAAGAACAGCCCATTGGAAACATTTGTTATCAACATTTTTCACGTTTATACAGCATTTTTTATTTTTTATTTTTAGTGGTAGGTCAATATACAAACTACCGCGTAATGCGTCATATTTCATAGTGTGAAACAAAATTTCTTTGATCATTTCAAACTTCCAACCTGAACTCGATTCGGTATATTCTTCTATCTTTTTCCAGATTTCTTGGTGTATTTCATTAGCTAGTGACAAAAGATCGGTCCCGAGCAAAACACGCCTTGATTTTGCGTTAATGTAAGGGTCTGCGATTTCCTTGTCAGTCGATTTCTCTGTCACGAGTAGCTTTGAAAATATAACATGATATTGCACTAATATTCTTAGACCCTTATGTTTTTCAAGTTCACGTTTTACAGTTGGCTCTAGCAGGTGGTAAAGATTTGTTGCAGTAAAATTTACCAGTAAGATTTGTTTATCAAACCGATAACTGTTGTCGAATCCTGTAAATGCAGTCGCTATTTTATCAGGTTCTCCTATAAGGCTCTTTTTGGCTGTATCACGCAATTTCAGCATTGCTATACTACAATGTAATATCTAATTGATTGTTTGATTGATGACAGCGCATGCGCTAGGTTTGAAAAAAAAACAATTAGAGATAACAAAAATCCTTATAATATAATGACAGCAAATATGACAAGCGCATATGAGCAAGAGGTATATCACGTTCACACAAAGTATAACCTATACGCTGGAAATCAACTTGGTTCGGTTATTAACATCAAAACTAGAATATCTGTTGGCAAATCAACGCCAGCGGGTTATAAGATTAGCTTAAAGGGAGATAATGCTGAGAGAACGGAAATGTTTAGAAAAGATTTTATTTATACTTTGTTTCGCAATGATATTCCAGAAGGACAGCGAGTCTATCAAGTAAATGAATCGATTACTGATATAATATTGAAAACTTATCTTTACAAAACGAGTTTCAGCCGCACCCGGTCTTTGATTTATACGAGGCTAGTGATCGCGGTATTATTAGAAATAGAAAACTAAAAATGTTATTGGTTTTATGAATAATAAGGGATATCTCATGGTAACTGTCAGAGAAATAATAGGCGATCAAGTTAATTATCAATCTCATCGTTTTGTTTATGAAGTATTGAATAACATCATTCCAGATAATTTAGTTATCGATCATATTAACAAAAATAAAACTGATAATCGTTTAGAAAATTTAGATCTAGTTACACAAGAAGAAAACACCCGACGTGGATCTAATTCTGACGGTAATAATTTCAGAAACCCTAGAAGATCAGTTATTTCAGTAAATTTAGAAACTGGGGAAGAAATGAAATTTAAATCAATATCAGCTGCAGCAAAATATTATAAAATTAATCCTCGTGCAGTAAAATTTGTTGCTGATAGAGTAACAGGATCAGCAACGTCAATGTCAACTTTTGATAGATTTAGTTTCAGATATGATGATTAATAATATTTCGTAATTCTGTCTTAGTAAGACAGCTATGTGCAAAGGCTATAATATCATCGCAATCAAATTTTAATGTTATAAAAGCATTTTCATTAAGTTTATTTTTTTCTGCTGCTGTTAGTAATATTTTATGAGAATCACCTTGCGTAACAATAACGTCAACGGAATATGCACTATAACCCGACAGACATTTTCGAACTGCTTCAGCTAGTTCGTTATAGTTTAATACATTAACTTTTTGATGATATTTTACCTCGTCAGTCATATCTTATAACAATAAATTAGATAAAAATATATTATAATAATGGACTTGATGAAACTACTTGCTGAAATATATGCAGAAGATACAATCGCAGACAATGTTAAAATCACCACAAAACCACAAGTAATTTTACCAATCTCTAGCGATATAATAGACAAATCTTCTAGCTATAGCGAAGATGATATTTTATACAACAACGAGTCTGACGATGATAATGAAATAGTCACCGTCGTTGACAGAACAAATTACAGCAGACCAACAACTGGACGATATAATGTTAAGTATCATATTGCCAAAAAAATAATAAAATTTAATTTTACTGTTGCCGAACAACAGATATTTTGGCAGCTTATCAGGCCGTTTTTAAATCTAAAAATAACTGGCCAGCAAAGGAGCATAAAATACGATTTTATTTTCGCTAAGATATTTAATTTAATGCCAGTTGATGATGAAAGAAAATTGCATTTAATTTCATTATGTAAACCAATAAAATGTAAATCTGTGCTTGTGAAATACGAACAAATTTATAATAACATTATTGGATCATAGTCGATGAAATTGACTGAGTTGGTACCCAGCTGTTAAATTTATCACTATATCCACGCCACTTAACTAAACTTTTATCGCCTTTTCTCCTAATCACTTTTTCGATAACGAAAACATCTTGCTCAGTTTTCTGAAGTTCTTGTTCATAAAAACTACCAATGATCGGTTCCCCTGCCAGATCTTTTAGCGCGTATGTTACAGGTATTGTTAAAAGTACTTTATCAACTACAAACACTTCTTCAGTCCAGTTTGGAGTAAATCCTTTTTCAAATGTTTTTTTAGTCAAAGAAATTCTAACTTTATCACCGACTTTAAATTTATGTCTGCGATACATATTTTCATTTGCAAGAATCGGATTTTTAATTGCATTGTTTGGCGATAATTTAGTGGTTCGGTGTTTCGTGTTATTGTATTTGTCAACTATGTTTTGTAAATTGTCAATATATTTATTAGTATTTTTAGCTGTCAAATATTTGTGTATTTTTTCGTTTAGAGTGCGATTAAATCTTTCGACGACAACACTTTTTCCCTCATTCCCTGTAACATATTTTTTAATGTTATTTTGTTCTAGAAACTGTTCAAACTTTTTGTTAAAAAATTCTGCTCCGTGATCAGTCCAGATTTTATTTGGTTTTCTTTCTGTACTTGTTATTATTTGTTTTAACGCATTAGTTATCGACGTTCCTGTCTTATCCGAAACAGGTACACTAAACGCGTATTTACTAAAAATATCTATGACATTAAACAAGTATTTCTTTGGAGCACCATCAGATCCAACGTTAAATTCTGCTAGATTTGATACATCTACTAAATCTATCGCCCAGATATCATCAACGGCATTTGCAACAACTTTACGTCGCGTAAACTTTTTTTTTTTAGGTTTGTGTAGTTCAGACGCTAGATCATCGTATAATTCTTTTCCGAGTCTAGACTCTCCAAGTCCAAGTTTATATTTTGCTCCAATAAAACCCTGTACCAGCCTTTTATCAAAACGTTCTCGCATATTTGTCGGCTCCATATCACGAAGTTCGTCCAACATTACTTTATCACAGCCAGCCTTATCTTGCTCATTGTCCCTGTAACAGATATCATGACGCATTGCTATGCTATCAACTTGATTATAAGGCTCCTGTCCTGGCAGCGGATTATCATTTTCATCTAGTTGTTTATCAAGAGGATTATAAGGTCCAGTGTATTTATGGCCTGGCAATGTCCAACCTCCTTTTGGTTTTGGTAATTTGCCAATAAATTTATGTATATCTATACCTGTTCCAATTATTTCTCTGTTGTTACAACGTTGACAGTATGTGATAATTTTATTTTGCTCGAGACATAAATCTCTGTCAGAATCGCACTTGCATATCATTCTATATTTTTAGTCGTCTACTAAAATAATCCCCCTAACAAAATCATGAGGGTAACCAGCTCCCATCGCAGGAGATTTCATCTCTGGCGATAAAGTCGACAGTGTCGCTGGTGACGTTTTCTTTAAAAACATACTTTTCTTTCTACCACAAACAGCACAAATACTTTTTAGCATTATTCTATTATTTTTTGTTTTTTCCATCGTCTCATCCTTATTTTCTGTTTTAGTTTTACATTTGAGACAATATGTTGACATTATATATTTGTAAGTTTAGATAAAATTTATTGCAAGCTTTAGATAGCTTTACAAAAATTAATTGCAATCTCATCATTAGCGTGAGAAGGTTGCTTATCAAACTGCAAAATAAACTTTAAAAAATTAGAATCTCTGGAGTTCTCACCGGAGTTCTCACCGGAGTTCTCACCGGGGTTATCACCGGAGTTATCACTCTGGAACATCTGTTTAATGAACATTATACAATAATATCCGCAAGCAGAAGTTCCAATAGGTTGAAGTTGATTAGACGAATAAGATATTTTTTTATATTTTTTGTTTATATATTTTTTTATTACATCGCTTGGAGGAAGTCCAAACGAGTCAAAATAATTATTATTATAAACTGCTACCCAATGCGTACCGGATCCGTCATTGAAATCTTGTATATTTATCACACATGAACTTACAGCTGACGGTGTTTTTATTGCTGCGAGTTCATCTTTAGAATAAACTCCGTGAAATCCAGGAACTGTTTTTAACTTATCAATTATATCAAAGTTACTTAGCGATGTGACCGTGTTCCCGGCAATGTTAGACCACGTCCGATTCCTAGCAGATTTGGCAGCAGACTTCCAGCTAGTCCTGCTAAAAGTGGAGCGAACGGAATAATTCCTCCTTGTTTTGTTTGATTGCATTTGCATTTTGTTGTTTTCTTTTTTGTTAGCGATTTTGTTGTTGGCGGTTTTTTTGTTGGCGATTTTTTTTTTCGTTGTGGCATTATAATATATCAATTACATAAAATTCATAATTTTTTTATTCCACTACCCTCAACAGCTTTTTTTGTTGCACCAGATATTGCGCCAGACGCTGCTGCTAATCCTAATGTACCTAACACCGGTAACATTTTTGCAGCTAGTACTGATAATGCCGGACCAAGAAAACCACCTTTGACGATAATGTCGTTTGCCATCGCTGTTATTTGTGCAGCACTTAAATTTAAAACAAAAGGTTTTTTGCGATCGTATTTATTTGCTTGATTTTTGGTTAACATTAATTTTGTTAAAATACCTGTTTGGGCGTGAGAGACGGAGTCTCTTGGATTAATCTTTAATGATACCTGTCTCCGCTTTGCAATAGCAGCTGTTAATTTTTTAACTTGATCATTAGTCAAATATATTTCTTTTACAATATATTTTGTCATCTTATATAACGATTGCAGATTAAACTCAAAGTTTGTTCAAACTTGTACTGTCATTTTACCTCCAACAGAATCTATCGTAACAAATCTGTCGCTGATCACTAACGTGTATACGTACAACTGTGCTACTGGAACTGCTCCTAATGTCCAAGTAATTTCAATATCAGCTGTTGAATCAACTGCTCGCTCGCTATGTTTACTAACATCAAAATGAAATATTGGGTAAAGTGTACGAAACTCCTCTGCTGATATTTGAGATCCATCCTCAACATCTTGATATTTTTGAATTGCGTCGAGTAGGTACATGTAAGGTCGAGTAATATTTTTATTAGCGTCATCTGCAAAATTACATTCTATCGCCCGATCTGGATATTGCTTCGAATTTATTCTAGCATATATACGTCTAACATCAGCGTGGTCAAATATTGCTTTATTTTGTTGTTGGTTACCACGTCGCGCTTGCTGTTGAAATACGACAAACAGTTGCCTCGGCAGTTGTTCAGTTGGTGTTGTTGTGACTCGCCATGTGTAGTCGGTAGTATTTGGAACTGCTGTTTGATATATTTTATGCTGCTTAAAATAAATTTTTGTTTGTATGTTTCTCAAGCATACTATTTAGTTCTGCCGCTTTTGTGATCGACGGAGTTATACGCGGCATCCACAGCGCAAGTTTGTTTATGATAAATTGTACATCAACTCCGCCATATCGAAATAGGCAGTCGTTTTGTTCTGCCCGATCTAAAATAAGTGTATGTTTAACTCCACGAAATACTTTATTATGATCGCGACAAAAGCCGAAAATCATACTTAATGGCAACATCATTGTAATTTGACGTGATCCTGCTGCAAGTGCCTTTCTTTTAGCAAAACCTTCATTATAACGCGGATTTTTTTACGTCAATTGAGTTAATAATTATATCTAACATTGCAACGGCATCTGCACCTGCAGCTGGTGGTGTTATATCAAGATTATTACAAGCTGCAGTAAGAGAAACTCTTGTAGCGTCTGCGTTAGCGGCTGCAGCTGGTGCAGCTATACCTAGAGCAGCAGCATTATCAATAAGAAAATTTCTCACAATTGGAAGATCTGCAGCAGCATCAGCTCCGTGTACTATAACACCTCTCCTGAAAAGTTCGGTTGATTCTGCTATACCACGTCCAGTATCTTTAAACCACATCATGTTCGTTGCAGTTGATCTGGAGTAATCATCAGAAAACGAAATAATATTTAAGATTGTACTTGCAACTTGTAAGTGACTTGAAATATCTTCTACAGTTTGATTAGCTAGTTGATATCTAGCACTTTTGAATAAACACCAGCCGTTATTTATAAGAGCTACTTCTGTTCCAGCTGCAATTGCAACAGGTGGATTGGCTACTGTCATAATCTGACCGCGAACTTCTAACATTGCCTTATGTGGCAGTAGAAATACATCTTCGTCTCGAGTATTAAATGTTCTAATACCAGTTTTATTTGGTTCATTAGAATTTTCATCGAGATACTCAACATACTCAAATTCTGTTACAGTGTTATCGGTGTCATAAGTTTCTGCTAAATCGAGATAATTTTTAACAGACATTTTTATTTATTAGATTATATAAAATTTTATTGCGGCGCCGTTACTTTAGATATTAATTTTTGTATAATCTGCTCGCCTTTCGGTGACAAAAGTTTTTTCGTTGTTGTTATCATAGCACGTTGAGTTTCTTTTGTTGGGGCGATTTCTGAAATAGCTTGTTTTATATCAGATGTAGACGGTGCACCTTTTATTTTATCAGCTATTTTTTGTCCCACCGCAGTTCCAGCGGCAGATGCAGCCCCAGTTGCAAAAGCTTTACCTGCGTCTAGTGCAATTGGTGCAACTTTACGCGCGATTCCCGGAACATTTTCAATAACTTTAGTAAATATATTTCCAAAAAATCCTCCTACTATTTTTCTTCGATAAATTTTTTTTCTCTGTTTCATTATATTTAAAGTTGTATAATTTTTTATTGTCAATCACGAAGTCGATTGTACACGCCTATGCAACGCGTAGGTGTAAATAATATGTAACGATTTCGTTGTTCACATCTATTTGTCTCCCCGACTGGTCTGTTAATTGCATTGTGATGCTTGTGATTTGATTCTCAACTATAAGCGGATAATAGATAATATGACGTGGAGTAATTTGCATAAGAGATCCTGGCGGAACTTCTGGTGAGAAACTGTAAATTGTTTGTCCCCTACTGCCTTTTGATGTGTGAGATCCAGATGCAATAGAACAATTAACAAGTATTGTGTTTACTTCTGTTATATTTACTGGCAGTTCACCGTCATATGTAATAGCCTTATCAAGAGCACTATAAACTTTACCAGTGAATCCTATCAGTTGTGAAATACTTTTTTCTCTTGGTTCAAAACCGATAGTCATATTTCTCAGTGTTACCCTAGCTCGTAACGTGTTATAATTCGCTGCCAACTCGAAATTATCAGCCACACCACCAGCTTTTGTTATTATTTCTTTTATAACCCTGTTTAGATCAGAAATGTTATAAGCTCCTTGTGGAATTTTTAATCTTCTTGTTATAGATATTGGAGATGCTGTAACCGGAATAAATGAAATTTCATCATTAACATCAGTTTTCACGTTAGCCATGGCATTCCAAAAAGTACAAGAAATTAATCCAATCTCATATTGTTTAGCAGGATCAAGTTGTATTGGTGGGTTGTAATTTACTGTAAAATTTTCACTATTTCCTTCTATTTGACTTGAGTCGAACAATAGTGTTGTTGACATTGTTATTTATTATATTTTTTATAAAATTAAATCACCTAGATTAAGTCGCGGTGTAAAGTTTCATACTCGTCAGATGTTAATAAATTTTCTGATCTTAGATGATCAAGTATATCAACAATTTCGTTATCAATTTCAACACTAACATTCCCAGCTTCTTTTGATGATATTAATAGCATTAATCTACCTATCATTTCAGAGGTTGATGTAAATATTTTTACACCTTCTCCAGTTTTTGATAATACAGATTTTTTATAGTTTTTAACTCGATTATCATCGACTGATTTTAATTTTCTATAAAAATTCCACCCTTTTCCATATTCTCTTTTTCTATAATCTTCCGCTGCCATTTTAAAGGTATTAGCGATAACACCCTTCCTAATTCTATCAAGGATTGGAGTCATATCGTCTTTTGTTATGGCTTCATCTAATTCTTTGTTAGCATTATTACTGTCTGTTATTATTTTATTTAATATATCATTAAGTTCGTTGTATTTTTCTTCTGGCCAAGTTTTTATATCAATACCTTTTATATTAATATCTTTTATATCAATATCTTTTAAAAAATTATTATATTCCTCATCTGTTATTTTATTATTTGCTTGTTTTCTAAAAAATTGTCTTTGCTCTCCAACTTCCATAAACTTTACTGTTAACTCACCGACTCTTTGTTGCTCCTCTATGATATCTTTTATGTCTCCTGATAAATTTGTTATAATATTTTTTATTTCTTGTGTTGTTAACTCTGCTAATCTTCGCTCAAGTTCCAGCGGATTATTTATCAACCGATTTGTTACAGCTTGTCTAACAACAGGATCAGCTATATTTGCTGTAAGTGCCTCAGTTAGTTTTCTTTTTTCCTCATCAGATCTAGTAATAATTTTTGCAGCAGCTGCTTCTTGTTGTTCTTTAACTAATCCAACCAAGCCTTTTTCTTGTAGTTGCTTAAGTTCTTCTTCTGATAGTTGTTTAGTTTCAGGTTGTTTCCCAAGAATTGCTTCAGTAACTGGTTTAAGAGCGGTGGCTGCTGTTTCTTCAGCAGTTACTTGTCCACGTCGTGCTTGCTGTACTCGCTGCTTAAATGCTGCTTGAGATTGAGCAAGTTTTTTTCAGATCTTCTATATGTTTTCTATATTGCTCTCGTTTGTCCATAATTATTATATATAAATTTTATAAAATTGAAACGCCTTACTGTAAGTAAGTGTCAATACAACAGCGAAACATTTTAGTTGGATCATATGTAAGTTTATCAAATAAGAAGAAGTTATATTTATCTTTTGTAGCTTTATGATAAAGTTCGATAAATTTATCTTTTGTTACGTCACCGCATTGTTCGTTCGCAATATTTCTGACGTCAACATTGTCTAATCCTGGAAATAATATAAAACAACCGGTATTTCGCCTAATAAATCTGTCAACATTATAAAAACCTTGAGCTAAATAAATAGAATTACACTTTTTATTTCGCGACAGTGAAAAATATGATCTTATGTTATCCATCTCCACATTATTTAGCGGAATATCGTCAAAAACTATTATCTTATGTTCAGATGCATCAAGTTGATTAACTGGAATAAGATCTTCTGGCTGTCTGATCATAAAAAAATCTTCACCAGCTTTAAGATCATCACGAAGTTTGTCATTATATTCGCTTAGTAGCTCGTACTTATCTTGCTGTGGATTAATTGTGTAAATATAAACTCGATCGTAGTTAAAATTATCGCCGAGAAGTAAGTTCATAAGCAAATTTGTTTTTCCCGATCCAGTTCGCCCAACAATAAGATAATGACAATCTGGAAGTTCATTGTTATGTTTATGTTTCACCAACCGCTCGGTATCAAAGTTTAATATCGACGCCATCGTTGTTATATAATTTTATGTAATATTAAACTAAATAATGTTGACAATTTTATGTAAGACAATAAATAATGAGCTACTATACAAAATTTGGAACATTAACAGGAGATTTATTGACTGAAGGTTATCAAGGTGACTTATCTAAGTACGCAACTCTTGATCAGCTAAGAAATGAAATTGATAATTTATTAAATATCACAAGTGTAGATCCAAATGAAGTTGTTATTTTCCAGGATAAACAAGGACGATTAAAGACGAGTAATATACAACTACCAGATGTACTTCTACGAATTCCTGCTGCGGTTGTTAATAATATTGTTACTTTTACAAATCAAGGTAAGATACAAGATTCTGGTAACTCGATTAATGATTATGTCAAAAAAGCTGGTGATTCATTTACGGGTAGCATTATTATGAACCAAAATAAAATTATAGATCTTGGAAACCCAGCCGCAGATACGGACGCTGCAACAAAAAAATATGTCGATGATCAAGAATCTAAGTACGTATTGGTCAACGGTGGCATAATGCATGCATTTCTCAACATGAATAATAATGGCATTACTAATCTCAGAAGACCAGAGACGGATTTTGATGCAGTTAATAAAAAATACGTCGATGATAAGGAAGTTCCAATCAGTAATGAAATAACAGCACTCAAAAATGAATTTCTTAGTCACGTGAACATGTTTTTAAGTTTTCGTAGAAACATAAACACACTTAAAAATGAATTTTTTGGAAACCCATCAAATGTTGATATAAAACTTGATGATATTAATAAAAAATTAATTGATATAGAAGAAAAACTTAATAATTTATATACAGAAAAATCGAGTTTAGAAAGTGATATTACTAAAATTACTAACAAAATAAATCAATACACAATCCCCCACAGTTCGATTGAAAATATCGTATACACAGTAGCATCAGGATCATCAATGTGGACACCACAAAATAAAACTATCAAATATACCGCAGAAGTCACTGGTATTTACAGGCTATCCGTATTTAGTGATGAAAGATTTGTTATAATTAACAGATATATATTTCGTAATTCAACTGATTCTCTCTCTGGAGTTATATCTATATTGCTAAGTAAAAATATTGAAGAAACATTTATACTGAGATTAGATGATCAAACATTAACCTCAGTGCCTTATTGGTGGCATCTGGAATTTATAGATAAAACATAGTAATTAATTACTTAATCAAACCAGAACCAACATTTTTTATAAATTAATATTATATAATGAAAAAATATATATTTGATTTCAATCACATTTCAAAAGAAATTCCAAAACAAGATGTGGATGCTCTAATGCAATATTACAAATTTTATCATAAAAAACTTTGGTGTGTGAAAAAATGTTACAAATATTATACCAAAATACTTCGAGTAATATCATATTTACCGTTGTTATTGACCGGATCTGGTATAATTTCAAGTGGTTCATCATTAAACCCATTTTTGCTAATATTATCAGGCATTGGTGTTTCTCTTGAAACTGCATGTAAAAAGATAGAATCTAAACTCACGACTAAAAAAAATAGTTGCCGAACGGCTAGTATCACCTATAAAAAATTACTTGATCAGATACGATCTTACTTACGTGGTCTACAATATGATATGGAAGATTTAATACATGAGTTTCGTACTATTGACAGTATGTTAACAGATATTCTACCAATGAGAGTTAGCAAGTATGAAAAAGATTATCAAAACAAGTATGATATAACATAAAATATTATCTAAACAATAAAATAATATCACTTACCTTTCTCACTTTGTGAATATCCACCCAAACGTTAAAAATATCACAAGTATAATAATTTCCGCATGATCTTTCGTACTGGTCAAACTCCTGCAGACTGATTTATAAAGCACGTTTTGCCTTTTATATACTGCACTCAGTCTAGTTCGAGAACATTCTACGCATGCGCATTACGTTCTGAAAAATTACGTATAATCACGCGATGTCTGTGACTCATGCAATAGTTATGCTTGATATGTTACCTGTGTACCTGACTTCCTTATTAGGTAAACAAGTGGCTATATATACCTTATTAGGTAACGTAGTTGAAGTTTATGGGTAGAGGGGAAATGTGTATTTGTTTAGAGGGTGGGAGTAGTAGTAGAGGAAAAAAAGGGGTTTGGGTTAGAAACCTGGTTGAGAGGGGGTGGGGAGTAAGGGGTGGGAGTAAGGGGAGTAGTAGTAAGGAGAAGGTCGATTCGGGGGAGGGGGAGGGGGGGGGAAATTGGATGCGTTGGGCTAGAATCGGCCTTTTCCCTTACTACTTTGTTTCGCAGCGTCGTCTAAGTTTTAAATGATGTTACATGCACTTCTCCTGTATAATATACTGTTATTTTCAGATACATAGCTATAAGTTTTCTATAATTCTATTGGTCTAATAGCGTCAACATTAGTAGTTATGAGGCAACGCTTTAATGACTTGATCTGTATTGGCCCTTGCTAGGGCCCTTACTTTAAAGGTAATTTTTCACTAAATAGAGTAGTAGCTCAGTGTTGTCTATTCCATGAGTTTATAAGGCAACGGTTGGTTGGCTACACCCGTGTTAACATTGTCTTACTCTATTTATACTTACATAGTCAAGAATATGGTCATAACTGACTGCAAGTAGTGTAAACATCTGAAGGGCGTTGATGTAAAATATACAACATGTGTAGACTCTGGGGGATGCCACTTGGGAAATAAACACCAAGTGTATGCTGTATGGTGGAGAGTCAGTGGGATACAGTACTGTGTAGACAATTTGTATATCGATGCCGAAACCGTCTCGGTCATTGCATTCTTGATGGATTAGTATGGCAAAGTAGAGGACTCAACAGAAAATAAGCGACTACAGCTACGCATGTATCTCCAGCTTCGCCGCCTCAACGAAACACATGTTTTTTCTGTATCAATAGGCTTTCTCACCCTGCCAGATACGAATCAGATCAAGAGCACGCTAGTACAATTAAGATACCGTGTTACATTATGCAAATCGGGACCGGTTTTATAGATCCAAAACTCATTACCCGTCCAATCAAAAGGATGTTGACGTTACGGAGAATAAGACGACCACGTTGCATCACGATCTAACTCTGCCATCCGACTAAAATCGCACGTAGTCAACTCCAATGTCTATCTTGCCTATAATATTGAATAATGGGACCACTTACATTTTTCAGATATCTCATATAACGTCCTGATATGAGAGCACTGACACGCAGAGAAGTCAATCAGCCATAATAGTGCCAGATGGACCCAGTTTGCTAGATGATCAGTTTAGTGCCACAGCACCCTGTTGGTTTGGATTCATTTGGACCAAAAGGCATGAACCAGTCCATACTTTTGAGTCAACGTGAGGGACTATGGTCTGCAAATTTCTGTTCCATCAACAGATTGTTTCAAAATTTCAGCATCCATTAACCTATTAACCAAGAAAGACCAAATCGTATTCAAACAGTTTCCACGGTAGATGCGAGTGACTGAGTTTTCACAATGTATAAAACGCAACCAAAGTACCCAGATTTCAATAGATCTTTCTTCACACAGCAACGACTTGAGTCTGATTTCACTCAGTATACTATAAGCCAGACGCCGATGTTTCCCACACATATCCAAGCCGTCGACAGAGACGTAGCAGTCTCGGGATTGTAGTCGCCCACGTTAGTAAGGATCAACCGGAAACACTTCAACGACACCACATTTGACCCGGAATGTTGTTGTTAGTTATAGGCCTTACGATGGAACTGGTATCGATGATAATTTGTTAGCAAGCGGAACACAATCTATCCCCTCCCGCAATTATGCCCAATAGACACGTATGTGAATCTGTTTAGTGAATGGCGTGTGTTATGGAATGATATGCTGACCAATTTAATGACAGCGTCAGTCAATGTACAGCTCTTGGAAAGAGATGCGTTGCTTTTCATTTCAATCTGTCTGAAAGAGCAACACAAGGCCACACTTAGATTGTAGCTATTCTCCTCCAGCGTACTCTTTATTGACCATCTGGAGGAAGTACACAAACACATCACAAGGGAAGCAGTCTACTGCAGCGACACCAGCAATGATTTCAGAATACATATCAGATGAACAGAAAAAGCCTCTCAGGGAACAGGAAATTGGGTACCAATCCTACAGACCCTACACGTGTTCAAAGCCACGGTTCTCGAGAACGAGAATCAATGCGGAGTTAATCAGAGAGAGAGAGAGAGAGAGAGAGAGAGAGAGAGAGAGAGAGAGAGAGAGAGAGAGAGAGAGAGAGAGAGAGTGTGTGTTTGCTCCAGGTTCCGCCCAGTTATCTGAACACAGACATTCATAATTCATGCGGACTAGTGTTCCAGTTCGCTTTATGGCCAGTTGAGGGCAATTGTGCACACTTGCTATTACATGCACTCTTAAGGAAAGGACGAAGCATGAAGGTCCCATGTTGCGCAATGGCCGATTTAGTGCTTTAGTGCCCAGTTCCAATTACGAACCCCGGTCAGTCTATAGTCACGAAACTGTCCATAACAATTACGGATCCCAGTTGGTCTTTTACCTTACGTATCCGTCGCAGTCCAATGCTATGTCCGCTCTTTGAATGAATTTCGCCTAAATTTTTGTAGCTCTGTTTCTAAGAGAAAGTGTATTATTCTAGTGTGATGCTCGATTTCATTTTGCAGTGTAATTGATTAAATTGTTATATTTCTACATAGGGGACTGCTGTTGTTCTATTCTATATCTTTGGTCAGATTATTTTGGTATTTACTCGATCTGGGCAAGAATACTGTAGTCGATCGTTTCATAAATAACGAAACCACCACCGCCATCTAACAAAGTGTTACATAACAAAATGAAATTGAGCATGTCACTTGAATAATACGCTTTCTTTTAGAAATAGAGTTACAAAAATGTAGGCCAAATTCATGGCTGTTCTGTTATACTGATAGATACTGCTGCTTCCTGTCCTTTCAAAATCACTGCTGGTGATAGGCCAGCGTTTCTGTATCTCTTTCCTTCTCCATCTCTCTCTAGCCTCTTCGGGTCATCAACCTCTTGGTTCGGACTGCGCTCTCTTTCCACTCGTTATCGTGCAGTATGGAACTATTTTGCGCTTTGTGTCTTTCGAGCCCCCGCTCGCTTATCATCAGTGAATACCCTCAGTCTCTTCTTTGGCTCCGGATCTCTTCCAGACCCCCTGTTCCTTGGACGATTTATAACAGGAGAACACTTTCTGTTCCCCGGAGTAAAGACGTCCCCTTCCGCAGAAAAAAATATTACTGACTTACGTCGCGAGGGAGATTATTTTGAAACCTTGAATTCGGTCTGGAAGCACACATACCCTTGTTTAGAATAGCCAATCAGGATTTTTTTTCTCTAACCGCCAACATTTTATCACTCCCATCGAAGTAAAAAATAATCCTCACTAGACCGCCTTGATTAATATCTGTTCAGGAAAATATCATCTTATGACACCTGTTTCAAATGGCCCATGATTTCCTAAAATTGTTTTGGTTTGTCTCAAACTCTTGACATTTACCACTATTGACCTTGAGTTGCCTTTGTTGTCTCACCGTTATCGAACGGCTTTAATTAAAATCCAGTTATTGCCTCCAAGCTTCCAAGTTACTGCTAGCCTAGCCAATATATCAACATAATGTTTGCGTATCATGCTGACCACAACAAAATGTACTACGCAATATCTACACAATTTTACACCATTACACAAACCAACTGGTCTCTTCATCCTACTGGAATCGACTGCTGGTGGATTTATTTGTGACAAGGTGGAATGCAAAACTCCCAACTTTTGCCTATCTAGTCCCGGATCCGAAGACGTGGCCATTTGACGGCCTTTTCATAGGTTACAATGGTTTGGACGCCTATGCATATCCTCCATCACTTCTGATAACAAAGATGTTGCATAAAGCTAGGGAATCCATGTGCCGCCTTATTCTGATTTCTCCCCTAAAGTATGAAACCTCATCGAAAAATTTCATGCTAAATCTGGCAGTCGACATTCCAAGGTATATAGTGACATTTCTTTATTTGCTGAAAAAACCTCGATGGCAGAAGTTTCATCCGAAACCCAGATCTGTTGAAGTTGTACCTCTGGGTCAAATAAACAAACAACCAGGAACAAACGGTTAACACAACAAGTGATGGAGAGGATAGCTTGAGCAACAATGCTTCCACGCTCACAATATGCATACACCATCCCAGTCTCCCTGCATTCTGTGATTCTTGTGAATCAAAAAAGAACGTGAAACAGTGGATGTTCATACATTTTTTCACTGGGTCAAATTTACACACATGTGAACGATTACCTGTTGAAAGTGATATACTGTATCTGCACATGATTGCATATTTATCAATGAGTGATCAATAGCACATTTTAACACATTACTATCATAGCAAAATAATTTCAGTAGGTAAAGTATTAGGGACGAATGTCCCATGTTACGAACGGCTACAAGAATGGGCAGCATCAAATCAAAGCCAATCTTTGAAAACTGTGAGACAACTTAAATTGTGTGTGGTGGTAAGTTGTTTTAAGAGGCAGTGTATACTCAAAGTTTTAACCGCTCTGTCATGCCTATGCGTTAGAAAAGATAACAATGACTGGAACAGGATCCTGATGAGTAAAAGCAAATTTGTTTTGCTTCACGAAATAAAATGTCTTTGGATTTACGAAAAACTGCAAAACTGAGATAACACTGTAACGGTTTTCTCCGACAAAAGGGCTGGGTACAAATATTCATATGTTGTAATTTTTTTTAAACAATAATATCCAAAAACGATCGTCTATCATTGGCTCTCATTGTTTGTTTCTGTTCTTCATTTTGTGAGTTATTTACTGCATATATTTTACATTGAACCAGTCATGTTTTCCAGATCTGGTGTATTGACAACAGACACTATGCGTTGGGCAGAAAAATTCTCGTCAATGGAGGATTACCTTAATGCAAGTATTGGCATTCCACCCTCATATTTTCCTACTGTATTTGGTTTGCATTTGGCAGAAGACTTCACAATGGGTACGAGGTAATTATAGGTTTATTGTCTTTTGGAAAATAAAAATGACATATTAAGATAATTTCAATCCACGGGACTCTAAAGTGTTTTATTACTTGTTTCTGGATCCCTTGGAAAAGAACAGAACATGTCACAGTTAACTTTCTTTGCTGTCTCACCTGCTAAAGCATTATAAGCCGTCGATATAACTAATCTGGTGACAATTGTGACGGAAGCAGGGGTTGCGGTGTCTACGTTATGATGCTATATTCTAAGTTTATAGTGACAATTTAGCAAGTCAGATACGTTGGGAGGTATACATCATCTTAGATACTGCAGATGAGACACTGTTTTCTTCAGAACCGAAGCATTCAGTAAATATGCCTCTTTTAAACTCATTTATTTTATACCGTTCATGCAACCAGTATTCTTATCATTTATCCAGTGAACCTATGAGTGTGTTCTACCACCTTGGCTCTAAGAATGTTAGTATTCGTTGGCTGGAAGCTGGAAAGGCAGTGGAGCGAATCGACATTTATGGTAGGAAAATAATGAGTTTATATTTTTAAATCCTTTATATCAAATAATTTATTTTGGATATTCAGATTTATATGAAATTTATATATACAAGGATATCAAGCATGAAGTAAATGTTCTAAAGTTCCACAAGAATCAAACTTTTGAGTTGATGCTTTTCATAGATGCAGCTGGTTGAATATATTAGCAAAATATGTAAAGGTTTTGGAACAGTCAACTTTCATGTGAAATGTAATGGGTCTTTTTCGAGTTTTTTAGATTTTTATCCTAGCTATAGGAGGTCAAATATTAAACGCCACAAATTCACGTCCTGAAAGAATAAGATAACCAAGCAAAACAGCTAATAGCTCAAGATCTTGTATCAAAAAGACAAGGAATAATTCAACCAGACATTCGGATGAGGAAGCTATTCCAAGTCAAGGTAATTGGCTAAGACTTCTCATCAATGAATCAAGTGATGAGAATAAACAATCTAACCGAGCTGTTCGCTTCTGTGACAGTCTAAGTTCTTTAAGGCTTAGGCGAAGAACCAAAAAGTGTACAAACAGTAAGTTCGGGCCAAGTGCTTGTGGAATGTAGCTGCAAAGTTGACTCCGATAATTTATATGGCACACAACAGCTCGTGGAGATGCCCATTAGGATGGCCCCAAATTGAAGCAAGAGAAGGAAATCCAAAACATCAAACAGGAGAAAGGAATGAGCCTTCCGCGGGAAGAAAAAGTGTGAAGCCACGGCTCCACTTAGCACAGCTGGTAAAACCTACACCAGCGCAGCTAGAGTGGATAAAAATACATTCCGCAAATGATGTATGTATGCAGACAGACATTATATGGTCCGAATGTCAAGCCTAATTCGCTGGAATTATACCACCAAAGCCCATGCTAGCAGCCACCTGAACCAATTTCTAAAGAGATATTTCAAAGAATCAGTGTGACAGTTTAGCAATTTTAAAACCTAATGTTACAAACGATAAATCACCTACGTCCATCCCAACGAAAGCTCAGGAAACATCTGGCCATAGTGATCATAGAAACAGTATGTCACAGAAGATTATCATCTTTATTGCTAAGAAATCAATTAAATCTGGTATACCAAAGGAGCATCAACGCGTTGTTGCTAGTGGTGATGTATTCTCTTAACCAAACAAGGACATAATTAAAGAAACTATTCTATTTCTCAAAAGATCGGACGATCCTATTAAACTGTGTTACACGTTTGGGAGTCTAGAGAGTATAAAAGCTGGAGAAACACCTGATATCAGACCAGGACAAGCGCCAACAAATCCTGTACTCCAACCACAACCATAAATATGTCTGACACGATACTACGATGGAATTTCCGCGGACTAAATGCAAAGATTAATGCAACTATTCTTCTACTTACAGAACATGATCCAGTGACTGTGTTGCTTCAGAAGACTTTCTCAAAGGAAATCGACAGAGTTAATTTTAGAAACTTTGCTTCATTCTAGAAATTCTAATAGGGCTGCTGGAGGAGTGTCCGTCATCATAAATAATGAAACTTCGTACAGTCAAATTGATCTCAGTACCACTCTGCAGGCTAGAGCAGTTTTTATGCTTCTACACAAAAAACTCCCATATCAACGTGTTCAATACATCACACTCCAAGCACTCCAAATCAATCAATCTGACCTAAGTCATCCTATGCAACAGTTGCCAGCGCTTTGTTTTTGCATGGTGTCTTTAAAGTCCACCATACATGTGGGGTTATAGATATAAATGAGAGAGGGATGAATATATCAAACATACCTTCAAAATACCATGTTTCTATGTTTAATGATAAGTCGTATATCTACATGCCTACTCGTCCATAGATATGTATGAATGCCTACTCGTCCATAGATATGTATGTATGTATGTATGTATGTATGTATGTATGTATGTATGCATGTATGTATGTTTGTATGTATGTATGTATGTATGTATAGGAAGTAATATTCCCAACCTCAGTGGTTCAGGAAATATCGTAATTGAAGAGGACAGATGGGGTGATTGAGTGCGAGTCAAAAGTGACAGCTGATAATTATAATAATGTACTGGATCCAATACTCCTATTTACAAGCATGCGGGAGGATGTTGCAGGGGATATAATACCAAACAACGTCAGCTATTCCTGCACGTGTCAACACGCCATGGTTCGATGATGCATGTAACGACTATTCCAGGGGCTGATGATTACGGTACATCCCGAGTTAAAACTTTCTTACCATTACAGGGAGAAAGAGGAATATATGGATATTATATGTCTCTAGGTTAAACTAACACTTTTCTATAAACTTGGTACTTGATATGGTAAGAAAAGCATTGCTAAATCAAGCAGTTGTATCAAGCATTCAAAGAAATATGATGACAACATTCAAATACATTGGCCAAAACATTTGCGTATAAGTCGTCACAAGAAAATTATTTGGAAACTGCCGCAGGATGAAACACATGAAAGAAAAAGAGATCCTAAATTTCAAATCTGCTAATACTGAAGGTTACAATAAACCTTTCACTCTCGGAGAGTTAGAAGACTTTCTTGACTGAGTCCATGATACTTCAGCATGACCAGATAATATCCCCTATCAACTTCTGAGTACTTACCTGACACAGCTCTAAAGCTACTGCTAAATATTTTCAATAAAATTTGTGAAACTAATATCTTTCCGTAGTCTTCGAGAGAAGATTCCTTAATACCAATGGCCAAGACTAGAAAGGACCAAACCGACCCTTCGTCCCATAGCGATACCAAGTTATATGAAATCATGGAACGGATGATTGTCAATAGAATATTCTGGTATCTCGAATTGAAGAACCGACTATCTGACGTTTTCAATCTAGATTCGGGTACGAAAGAATTACAATAGACCATATTTTCAGACTTCAAACATTTATCAGAGATGTTTTCATAAAGATAGAACACATTATTGCCGTCTTTTTCGTTTATGATACACACGGACGCATAGGAAAATGAATGACATGTTTTACCTAGAGTTTGAAGGCGATTTCGGACAGGTATCTTTAGGAGATGGATGTGCCTTAGTGCAGCATATTGCTAGTCACACTGTTCAACATCAAAATTAACAGCATTGTGAAACGGCCAAATACAGAAACTGACTGGTCATTATATGTTGACGACCTTCTGATTAGATATCGATCAAAATGCACGTATATCACTTAAAGTCAGCCACAGATGAGCATAAGCAAAGTTCAGAAATGGGTAGAAGAAAACGGATTCCAATTTTCCAAATCAGAAACAAACTCTATGCATTTCTGTTTATGGTAACCCAGGACAATATCTTAACGGTAGTCTTGCTATTGTTGTGAAGGAGAGCAAATATCTAGGTCTTACCTTTGACCGTAAACTCAGTTTAAATCAACATAGAAGATATGTCAGGGACAAATGTCAGAAACCCCAGGATTTATTACGATTCGTGGCAAGCACATATTAGGAGCTGACCTGAAGGTCTTAATCACGCTATAAATGGCATTAGTAAGATCGAATCTTGACTAAGACTCAACTGTGTACGTATCAGCTTGTAAATCCTGCCACCCGAGCAGGGACATAGACTCTGTGTGGGTGCATTTGGGACAACCTTTCAGAAAATCTCTATGTTGAGGTAATGAACCATTACTTTATTTCATACAAATTAAATTTACTCTTCCGTATGCTACCAAACAATCTTCTAATCATTCTAACCCGGCATACGGTGTAGTAGTTAGGTTCAAACACCAAACCTTGTACGTTCGTGAACCAAACTTCAATCCATATGTATTTCGTCTCTACTGAGAGACAGCAAAAATCAATGCTGAAAAAATTGCAAAATTCTGTACTATACTCCCAAATCACCAACGTGGTTATCAAAACCTAACGTAATTATTGACCTTTGCAAATTCAAAAAGTCTTCATATTTCTGACCCTTCTCATTGTACATTCAAAGAAATCAGAGCCTCCTACTGTAGCTATACGTCTTAAATACCGACGATTCGAAAGATGTGGACAAAGTTGGAGATGCATTAGCAATGCCTCATGGTACCATCTCGCGCCGATTACCGGATAAAGCCCCATTTTGCCAACCAGTGAGTATCACAAATACTAGAGAAACATGACGTTCTCATACAATGTGGGAAAGATTTTCTGTATTGATGGCTGCCTAGTCACTTTAGCGTAAAGGGTAATGAAAGTCAGATAAAGCAAAGCAGCCATGCAGTCACCCATTTCCGAATGGAATACTCAATACAATGGCTTGAAACAATGAAACCTCACAAACTTAAAAACATCACACCCACTACAGATGACTAATATCTCTTGAATAGAAGAAACCAGAGAGATGAGGTGGTGTTGTGCCAATCGCGCATCGGACACATACTTGACTCAGGCTTACCTGCTGAATGGCGAACCTCGACCAGAGTGTGCACCATATCAGTGTGCACTGGCAGTGGAGCACATTAGTGTCGAGTGCGTCGATTTCCACTCTGTCAGACAGATGTATTTTGACATAAACTCCTTGAAGAAACTGTACGAGGGCATGCCACTCGAGACAGTCTTGGATTATTTAAGGGAGAATGGTTTATACAATAAATTTAAATCACTTTTAAAGATGATACTTATATATGTTTTTATACACATTATAAAGAATTATTCATCTTTTGTATTTTATTTTGTTGTGCTTGGTTATGCATATATTTGGTAGGCTTGATCTTCCTTATTTATATGCAGTTCTATTTCACATTTTATGAGGAGAACATTATGTTGGCACTACATATCCACGTTTGTGCCGAGGCGCCGTAAAACTATACGATATACGTTCATTACACTTTCGCTAACGACTATCAGCAGGCGTCCGTGAATATTCCATTGGAATTTATACATAATATCAACCATTCATTATATTTTGGTGGTATACTGAGTCTGATCGTTGTTGTTTATGGTGTATACTACATTTATGTGAGTTTTGGTGAATGTATTTATTTGTGTAACTTGCTACCGATTCATTATTGTTCATGTGATTCAATCAGTAACTCCATTAGTCACCACTGCAGCGTTCGCGGGCTATTTATTTGTTCTTTGGACATCTCTGGAACGCCAGTTCGCCCATTTGAACATTTCATATTTAATATTTAATATTTATACTTGCACGTGATTGTGTTTCGTTTTCAGTAGTCAACTTCGATATCTGTTGCGTGCAAGAAGTGTTGTCGTTATAAGGTCGTGCAGGACAACTCACGAATCACCTTTTGGCATGTACCAGGTGTTAATCCAATTAGACAAGTAGCGTGCCATCTGGACTATGGATATGTGGTCCAGCATCCTGAAAAAACGGATAATTGGTCCAGAGAGAAGAGCAGGTCATACAACGTCAGACCAAGTTATGCTTAGTATACACCTTCACTCGGAATCACTGACAAGCTTTATTGGGGATATTGAGATGCTGCTCCCTACACCATCTAAAGTACCTAAACCGACCCACACGATTACTCCAAGGCCCTGGAGAGACCATGCCGTTAGAATACAGTTGAGACCTGGAATAAAACGTGATCAGAATCATAAAGAAATCTATGTTGACGAGCGAATTCGACGATATTTTGTCCTTTGTTAATAGGTAGCCCATTGGGTGTAGGTCCATCTCCCTGCCTGTGAATGAATTTAAGGAAGAAGCTCGGTTTTTGTGAATATTTTTTTAACTTGCCGGCCAATCTGGCCCGCAAATGTTTCATCGTGCATTACATTCCGTCACGGCCACGAACCGACCCATCCAACCGTATGGTTGCTGTTGTTGTTGTTTGTTTTTGTTGTAGGGTTTAACGTCATATTATAGCATAAGATAGGCATATGGCGGCCAGTATAAATGGTGGAGGAAGTACCCGGGAAAACCCCGGAAAGAACCACCGACCCAAGAGAAACTACTGGCAAGCTTTCTCACATACCCACATTAGCCGAACCCGAGACTCGAACCCATGCAGACAGAGGTGAGATGGCAGTGAACCGAAACGGTGGGCGCTTTAGACCACTTGGCCACACGGGGCCCCCCAACCGTCTGGACATTTGAGATATGATCTGGGTATTAGTTAAGCCGACATCCAAGACTTGAGACCGACACATGACTCGACTATGTCGTACTAATATTTTACTGCCCAGAGCAGCCAGCAAGTCAGCCGACCCGAGGCACAAGCAGTACCGATGTGGAAATTGGGAATTGCATATGGAACCGACCAACCAGCCTATCCAGATATATGTGCCTATCCATTAGATCACATCTAACCGGCTTTCGAACAACCGTACAACATTCATTCAGGGATGCTTCAAGGCCGGGAGATCTTTAGCAATGCGTACTGACGAAACAGCAATCTTTGCCTTATGGCATGGCCTACCCATGGACTTGAACAGAAGAAGAGGACGAGGGACGTTCCGATTTTGATTTGATTGATTAGGTTTCACGGCGTACCAGTACTGTAAGGTTATATAGCGCCACAAAAAAGTTATATGATAATGATTTGTGCATGAAAAGTGATTCATTATCACAATTGATAAAATAACAAAAACAATGATATGAGATAGTGAAGATGATATATGAAGGTTCCCGATAGTGAAGATAATATATGAATGTTCCCGATCAACATGGGGTGTAAATGTTGTGTATAAAGGGTAATTAGACATGAAACGATAATTTAGGGTGATTGAGAGTACACATATTTGGTCAAAAATGCTCGAAGGAAATAGGATTGCGTACAAACTATATTTTAGAATAAATGGTAACTTTCTTAGGAAATTTAAAATCCAAGTCACATTTACTTATCAAAAAGTTCCTTCATATGCTGTACAATGTAGTAATGATCGCATTTAGGTTGGAGATCGAAACAATCTATCATAATCTGCTTCGCGTTCGAGCGTTGCAAGAAACACATTCGGATGATCTTCACACTTTAATATGTAAGAGTGGGTTATATAAGAATAACCGATTGTAATCTGTGCAATGACTATCTCGTCCTTAGGATGGTTTTGTAGGCATGAGACCACTCATTTGACCGCATATAGCTTGTCATTGACAATATCATTCCACGATGCATGGCGCTTACTAAATAAGGATATTTTGATTCCAGGTTTAAAATAAGTTCGTTGTACAGGTACTGCTATTTTCGCAGCACGGTCTCTTCATTCATTACCTTTAATACCGACATGGCTGGGTAACGAACAATAAATTATATTATGAGGGGTACACATCTCAGTATGTGTAATGAGATTATTGGTCAGTAATGGGTTTTCCAACTTCCTATTATGGAGAAACTGAAGTACTGATAGTGAATTGGAGAAGAGTTTAAGCTAGCTTTGGATTCTATATATTACATGACAAAGTCTATTGTCCTGATTCCTGCTGAAAATATCGATGCACCATTTGGTAAACGATGTTTTGTTGTGTGATTTCTAATAATGATGGCTGCAACAACCTGTTCGCCGTCAATATTAATTCGTGTGTAATTTCTTTTGAGAGTGATGAAGATTGGAAGGATTGGTCTAACATTGTTTTCCTTCATCCATAATAAAAAAAGTACTTTGGATTGTTTTAAAAGCCAAAGAAGTGTTACAGATACAGACGATTTTGAATTTTTAAAGTTCAATTTTGTATTCTCAAGTCTGCATGTTGAGTTGCCGGAAAATTCGTACCCGACAATAAAAAGGAACGAATCCAGTTTTAACGAAGCTATTGAGGAGAAAAGAATCTTTCCTCCAGCAGAATGCTCTCTTCCTCTGGCGGTGCATCCATCCTATAATACCAAAGCTTCTGTACAGAAGGGCGACGATGAAAAGCATCCTTCCTTTAGAATCCAGCCGCAGTCTTCAAAGATCGCGAAATTTCTAGGCGCCTTTCAGACAGTCGGTTTCCCGCAACATTCTCACCGCATACCAATACCATATGTACTGTACTGAAGTTTCCAGCATTGACAAAGTCTAAACGACTTTGAACATGTCTCCCTCACCATATTATAAAGTTGACAAATGCGATGTCGAAACTGGTAAATAACGTGGTTTCCACTTCCTCCATCCTCGACAAGGCTTCCCTGTCTATAACAAAGAAGGTCGGCAATTTCGGAAATGCATCTCTTTAGATATTGTTAGGCAAATCGCTAAGTTCATTAACAGGAAGGTTCACCACTATTTGGCGAACACCCTAACCGCCCTCTGCAATTTTGAGCTTAGCAGGCGCACACTCTTCTGTGTTCCTCTTTGTTGAAGCCAATTCATGCAACTAACTCTCCGCTCTCTTCCATTTTTGATTTCTCTCTGCTATTCGTGGGACAAGTTGAGGAGATAAGAAAATAGGCTGTGCAGGAGTTACCCCTTCAGTCTTCTGTTTAAAATCCTTTCTTGGTGCTCCCTAGTCAAGAACCACCCCATTGAAAGGGGACAGACGCCAGTGGATTTAAAGTGATTGCCCTCAGCCAAGGCAAGCATTTAGAGACCAAGCGAGCAATAGGCGGTCATACCCACTTACTTATTTCAGGCAGGCCGATAAGGGGGTGCCTTTATCAAATAACTTTGTAAATATTATCGGGGAAAAAAAAAATCACTTCAAAATTTGCTTTTTTCGAACTTCACCTTTAGCTGGCACTACATAGATAAGTTTTGTGCAGAGGTGTCATAAACACTATTACAGAATACATATTTAAATGAATATTTTGTGTGGTTTTAGTTGTGAAATCTGTATTATTATCTGGTGTATGATGAAAACATGATTTGATATTTGATCCGATATATTCCCATAATCAGACCCTGGTCCTACTTTGAGGTTCTATTTTATCACCACCTGCACTAACCCCCATGACATCTACCAAAATATCAAGAAAAATGAAATACAGGTCCTTCTGATCCGTATTATGCATCCATCGTTAATACCATAGAGATGCAGCGTGTAGCGGCTCGGGGTGTCCGAGTGATATAAAACGCTCACCGTGACCGATCACTGCCATCTCACCTATGTCCCCGTGGTTTCGTGTCTCGGGCTCGGCCAATTTGGGTATGTGAGAAAGCTTGCTAGTAGCTTCCCGTGGGTCGGTGGTCCTTACCAGGGTTTTCCCGGGTTCTTCAGCCACCAGTTATATCGGCCGCTATGTAAAACCTGTTGTGTGCTGCAAAATGGCGTTAAACCCACACCACCAAAAATAAGTAGCTTTATTCAAATCGGTTGTTAAGACAGCATGTAAAATAATTCTGACCAGTCTCAACACTTATTTGATAACAAAACATGAATACACTAATAATTAAGAAGCTGCTCTGCTCTGTAAGTGGTTGAATAAGCAGGAAGGGATCCGGCAAGAACCAATCTGTGTTTTTGTCCTTTAGACATGCTGTAGATATAACATTGCATATACTGTACAATGAGTGCAGCAGCATAGAATATAAACAGCGTTTGAACGCTGAGCAGTAAAACTAAAACAGTCAGCCCGGCTGTGTAGAATGTAAGTTGGAAATAAGACGACCAATCTTTCTTCAATGCCAACAACCACGACAATGGTGCAAACTCACTCATCTTATGCTCAGAGAGAAACGGGAATATATTGCAGTTTGCCCTTGATAATTCTTCCAACATCTGATCGTCATTGTGATTACTACGCTCAATCAACAACCTGACGATACAGTTTCACATCAGTTATATAAATATACAATGTTGTTGCAGTTCGTTGACTGAAGCAAGGAAGATTGTGGCATTTACATACGTTATTAAAGCTCGTCCATCCCCTATATACTGCGCAATTTCCCTGGTCGACTATACGCACATTAAGCAAATCAAATGTTCTTTGAATACGGAGATACAGTATCCATTTATAAAAGACTTTCATACAATTTTAGGAATATAGTTATTATTTGTTGCGGGGGGTATCAAATTAAAACTTCTGTAACTTAAAAATTTCGTCATGCCTTTCACATGCTGTTTATTTACCGGGAATAAACCGCAATTTTATATAATACAAAATAGCAAATGCAGATGATTATCTGTACATGGTACATTGTTATTTGTACATGGTACACTGGGTTATTTCCCTTATACCATTCATTCAATAATACCAACTGTTTTATATGTAAGATATATGTGTTCGTCAGAATTTACAATATTTATCTAGTATTTGCTGTGCTATTATTATTATTATTATTATTATTATTATTATTATTATAATTTCGTAATGTAAATAATTTGGGGATATTCTAAGCAAACCTTTAAATTCTCGTGTAAATCATATCATCAACTTATAAATAGATCTCATATTTTTTGAATGATAACAAGTAAGAATCCACATTCAAGTCCGATTACTTATAGTCAGCACGTCAAGTTTAGAAAATATATTAGTATGGTCGACCTGAAAAACAAAATTGTCATTGGTATATCTAGATTGCTAGGCAATAAAATGTACCACGAATGTACGTGCATTGTGTGAAATCATTTTGTTCAGAATTTCATCTGCATTACTGGTTGGTTGATTGTGGATTTTACGGCTCAGCAGCACTGTAAGGCTATATAGCGTCTCAAACAGGTTACTATATATGATAAAACGTATGTATCAAAACGGTTATTACCAACGAGCAATAACAGTACAAAAACACAATGATGATATGGTGAAAGTATGTGAAAGTTCTAGATCAACGGGGGATATAAATGGTGTGTATAAAGGCTAGTTAGATAATAAAAGATAAATTAGGGTGATTTACGGTACACTTTTCGGTTAAAAATACTCCAAAAAAATCGGGTTGCGAGATACGTTTACCGCACCAAAAATGTTCCTTCGTGTGCTGAACATTGTAGAAACTATCGTGTGTCGGTTGGAGATCGAAACGTTATATGACAAAGTGCCTCACGGTGAAGGATTCATTGCAATATACGTCTTCACTCTATAATAATTATAGGTTACTGCATTTGTATGGGAAAATATGAACGAGTTTTTCGGATGGCTATACTGCACGACCTTGGGAGTGCAGTATATCCATCCGACAAAACGAGTTCATATTTTCCCATATAAATGCAGTAACCTTTTTATTATACGCTCATTTTCTTATTCTACCCAAGGCGTAATTATATAAACAAAAATACACTACAAGAAACGAAGTAACTGAATGTATGCCGTATTCCAAACTAAATACACAAGCGTAGATTCATCATTACACAACAACATTGTTAATGCGCACGTAACTCCGCCCAGATAAATTTGAACTTGGTCGCGCGCTAGACATAACTTTCGCAAGAAAATGGCGTTTTGGTCTACTTACAATTGAAATTTGGAGTCATACTGTGAATGAATGCGCATTGCAACAACTTTTCCATTTCATCTGGAATGAATAGATTTTGGTATTTTTTTTTATTCGACGAAATTTCGTGATCATGGACTGGATTTATCTACATGAAGTACATCGGATTTCAGTCAGTAGCGTCTGTGCCAATTCTACATGAAATATGCATTGGATTGAAGCAGTGAGGGAAGAAGCGTGTTGACATCTGCAAGTGTGTTTCTCTTCTGTCATTGAACGTTTCAAATCATAATGTGGGAAAAATATGAAGTCTTTTATTTGCAATTATCGAAAAGACGCTATGGAATTTAATGTTTATTTCATTTTGAGTGCAGTAAGGAGGATGTAATTGCACTTGGAATATACTCGAAATTACAGTACAATTTCGAAATGTGTAATGAAGCTTGAGATCCCTTGACATGGCTCATGTAATTCGGGTTTGCAAAACTAAGAAAGTACATTTAAGGAAATTCAGAATGAAAAACTGTAAGTATATTTTTTGCCATTCTTATTACCAGCTAAAGAAGACAGTTTATGCCTTGTCACTTGCATGTTATTTGTAAGGACCCTGTCTGGCGTCTATAGCTAGCCTAAATCTGAAACATTGTATCAAAAAAGTTAATGCGTAATGTGGCAAAGCAGCTGGTAAGTGGCAGTCCACGAAACATCTGCTTTAGTTCATTCAGAAACAAATTGTTTGTTTACAATAGAAAGTAGTTCCTTATTCACGTGAATGCAATATGAATTGAACGCGCGAGTTCAATATCGTAAAATATTACACGATTCTGACAGTGTTTTGTTAACGGAGAAAAAAATGAGCATATAATAATTATGAGTGGGTTAAATAAGTATGGCCAATTTTAATTCTTGCAATGACTAAGTCGTCCCTAATGACCGGGTGGCTCATTATTGTTCGGCGACTCGAGTTATCGCAAGATGTAAAGCTTTTAGTTTAACATTTACAACAGATTCGGTTGTCAAAGCACATGATAAGGTTTGGAAATGCACATTTGCATTTAATATGACCTAATGGAAAAAGTTTCCAAAGAAACCCTTGAAGGCAGTTAAGTAATATGGTATGTGATTCATATGATGTTTGATATGGATAACTATTCATTTATAAACGATTATTTAACCCATTTTGTAACATTATTAAAATGGGACTGGTATAATCCCTAGCTTTTGGATAAATGAGTATCAGTTGCATTGTCAGATAGAGTATACATGTTCCTTAGTTACGCAAGTATGTATGTATGTATGTATGTATGTATGTATGTATATATATATATATATATATATATATATA